>QVOB01018276.1:0-19928 GCA_014839585.1 Pseudomyrmex concolor | reverse complement strand
TCTATTAATATTTAAAATTTATTTAAAATATTTTACAATACATATCTGACGAATATAAAATAAAAAAATAATTTACTAATAAAAAAAATAAGTTAATTGAGAGTCAGTGAGAAAATAATTGCGTAACTGTAGTAATTACAAATATAAGACATGTTTGCATATCAATATATGATATAGAAGCTTTTTTATTAAATTTATATAATAATAAAGCGCGCGAAAACACTTGTTTTTTTCCTGTTTCTTGAGTAAATGCTATATTAATTTATGGAAGGTAATTAAATAGGCGCGTAAAAGCTGTAAAAACACTCATGCGTATGCACATCACATGTGCAGAAGAGAGTTATTTTAATTATATAAAACAGAAGGCGCTGAATGTAACTCTGCCGCAGCGATACTGTTAGGAAATTTTTACACATACATGCATTACGATAAAAGTTCGGAGTATTTAATAGATTTTATTAATTTATGTTAGCATTGTATATATAACATTCTCACATAATTATTATCATAAATGAGACATGATGCTTAAGAAATATTTATTTCATATTTTATCGCAATCTTATTTTGTACCTATATGTGTTACAATTGTAGATACAAGATAGGGAAATTATGTAGGCGATAGAAAAGTGTATACTGCACATATACTCACACGCACGCACAAGCATACGCACACGCATACGCACATTCTCTCTTTCTTTCTCTCTCTCTTTTTCGCGCGTTTTTGCACCTGTCCGCATACTCGTGCTTGTTCGCAACAAATTTATTGTAACACATGCTATAGAATACAAAGAAACACGTGAGATATTATTTAATTTATCCGACATTGAAACACGGAGAAACATTATTTAATCTATATGTTTGATCACGTGAACAAAATAATAAGACAAATAATAAGACAAAATAATAAGACAAATAATCTCTTTACTTGTCTTGAGATTTACAAAAACGTAATTAATGAGATGATGAAGAATATTTTATCGTGACTAGATTGTATTACGTATCGAAACATACCTATACATTACGTCTACAAAAAACATGTTTACGGACAAACATGTTTACGCACTGAGACGCGTAATGAATGCTTTTGCTCCGTGTTTTTAAATCAAAAAGCAAAAATTTCTACTCTCCGGAACATTTCTTCCACGCGCTATTCTCCCATGCGTTATTTTCAGAGACGCGCTCTCTCATACGCTTTTCTCGGACACGTTGCTTCTGATGCTGTCTGTTCTTTGCGGGGGGCGCCTCGCCCGCTGCTGAGTACGAGTGGTTATAGGTAGTTCCCGGTCACTTCCCGTTCTTCTCAGGCTCGAATCCCTCTCGAGCTGACCTTTACTCTTGGGACCTCTCGGTCCCCGCACTATATTCGCGTAGATAATGTAAACAGCAAAAGCTCCTACCACGAACATCGCGACACCCACGCCGCTCACCGTCCACACCTGTACGTGGGAAAAAGATATTTTGCGTTACATTTCCGATTTTCTTAGAAATGCAGAAGCTAAGAAGAAGGAATGCTCTTATAGATCTTCTTTTATAGACTTATTTTGTGCTGATGAAAATATATTTTGCATCAGAAATATGATTTATGGGACATAAAATATATTAAAATATCGCAATTTGTAAGAAAAATTTTCTCCAAGCATTTTCTTACGTACGTATATACGACTTGTCACGAAAGCAATGAGATTGACGTACGTTGTAAAACAAGTGTGTAAATTTACATGAAGAACAAATAGTACACTAACTTTAGATTAAGATTTTTTACAGTGCAAGGCAGTCACTTTCATTACTTTCGTAAAAAATCTCGTAAAAAAAATATCTATTAGACCGTTGTCCACCACTCGTCATCGTTCATTCCCGAAACCAGGACCTCCTTGTTGTCCGTTGTCTTGATCGGCTTGACACTGGTGGCGCATCCCGTTTGCGGTTCGTCATCTCGGTTTATGAATTTTTTCAACTTTTTCGGCATTTTGTTCTCTGACGTTTCGCGATTCTCGATTTCTTTCACGTCGTCTTCCCGTTTATCGCTTTTCCAGTACAATGTTGCCTCGTTCTCGCGAATGACTATATCACCTAATTGTTCCAAAGTGCTTGTTCTCGTTTTTATAGACACTTCGAGGTATCTCGGTGTAGCCCGCGATTCCGCGTTGCGCGTCATCAACATGTTCGACACTATGTGATTCCAATCCAAAGGACTTATCGGACTCTTGCATTTTTTGTTCTTGCTGCGTGGTAAAGATTTATATTATATTAACCGCAGAGCAATTTGCTATATTAGCTATGTAAAATAGTTCTCGCTGTAAACCTATTAAACCATCAGCTAAATTAATGACGCTAGTCTCATCAAGATCGTCGTATGCTATATTAAGTGTCGCGTCATTGTGTGTATGTCTCTGAGATAATCACGATTGATCGGTAGAAATGCGATGCTTACCACGCCGCTTTCAAAGCTTTTATATAAATCTCTACGGCATTTTCTAACCATCTGACTTCTCTCAAGTTCTCGGCGTCGTATTTTCCAAAATCATCTTCCGGATCCCACCAATGCGAATTTTCGACTCTCGATTCCAAGAAATCGCTGAAGCTTCTAATTAAAAAAAAAAAAATTGAACATAAACAAATAAATATTATAAAGTGTATTGTAATTAAAACTAAGAGTTCTCTAATTTTTTATCTCGGTAAAATCATCGTTTTTTTTTGTAATAAACGAAAAATTGATCTCGCTATTTATTACGTGAACAGCATAAATGTTATACACACTGTATTTTTCTCGCATTTTACTTATAAATTTAACTTGTGCAACATGAATTTTATTAAATCGCTTATATACAATAAACGGTATCATTAGTTATTATCTGATATCATTAGTTATCGGTATCATTAGTTTGTGCGTTGAGTAATTTATATATATTTCCTGCTCCTCAATCTTCTGAAGAATAATTGATCGATCAGGTAAATAGCGTGTATAATAGAGTGAGAAAACAGATTGGAAATGCAACAAGTGTGTACACGTAAACACGCAAGTTTATTATTTTATTATTAAAAATAAATGAAAACAAAATTGACGAAATTTGTGCGCGTTTTTATATCATAGATATAAAATGGAGACAATTCGCACAGTGCTTGTTCATAATTTTTCTTTTTTGATTTCTAAAATTGCTAGAAATACGAAAACACGTGTAAAAATTATTGAAAACTCAGAGAGGAAAATTTCGAATCTAAAAATATGTGCATGACACAAGTTACATCGGAGTTATTCAAGAGTTTTCTCTTCTTCGTTTTGAGAGCGACCTCGGCGCGATTGTTGTTCCGTGGAGTGAAACGTTAAAACACTCGGAAAAAAAAAAGAAGTAATGGCAATTCTATCACATTTTTATCGAGAATCCTTAACCTCGATTGTACCTTCGATTGTTAAGAATAATCAACGTGATGATGAAGTCGCTGTAATTATAGCTAGGGAATATATGCGCACAATTTTAATAAGAAAATTCCAAGAGGCTCTGTTGAACAAATCAGTTTCTTACGCGATGTGCTGGATACGAATAAAATACAATAAAAATCGAATTTCATCAATTACGCATAATGAATTACTGCTTCGAATTTAACTGCGTTACAATATCCGCTGGGATTTACGGAAAATATAACCTTCCGTGCTCAATTACTTTTCTTTGTGTAATAACCTGATTAATAATTTATTAACATCTCGTACGTAACTTTGCCGTGAGATTTTATACTTGCATTTATTAATAAAGTTGCTATTATACAGCGGAGAAAAATGCATTATTTTCATTTATAGATATTCGAAATCATTTACACGTCAAAGAGATTATAAAAATTATGAATACGTGATTATTTCTTAAATTAGCAAAACTATATTTTGTGGATTATGCCATCTTTTTCTCTTATATACAAATGCATTAAATTATCAAGCTTATTTATATTACACGCGTAATTATAATATTAAAGGCAAAGGTAATTATAATATTAAAGAATTAAAGAAAATTGAAAATAACGTCAATTTTTAGCAAGCTGTACAATTTATTTTGCACACGGATACTTCATGTAAAGTTTTTTTTTTGTAGTTATGATATATTACGTGAATGCAATACGTACCTGGAATCTTCTAAGAGCAGTATGTTGTTACTCGAATTTATGCGAGTTAAATAATTTTTCAGACTTCCTTCGCTAATAATCACTATAGTCGCGTTGATACGCTCGATAAGAAACTTCTTTTCCGGTTTTCCAATATGCACAATATGTGACGTATAGTCTACAAGAAAAATATAATTATAATTCTCGCGTGTAATACATTGAAAAAAATTATTATTAGATTTTTAATTCAAAATTGTTTTGTTAAAAACTATCATTAAAATACAGAATCATGAACTATGACGCACAAATTCTCTGCTATGGCACTTATTGTTAGTTGTTTTGCAATGTTTTGTACGTCATCGTCGTTGTGATCGTCGTTAACTACTAACGTGAAGGACTTCCATTTTAAAGTATTGACCATTTTTAAGATTCCCTAAATAATAATAAAACAGTTGAGTTAATAAACAAAAAAAATTATAAAAACCGGTTTGATTCTCTTGAATGTTACAATACAAAACTGTATGAAGTAATTAAACGCGATATTGCATTAGACGCAATTAAATAATTTCTTTAAAAGCCGATTTAGAATTATTTTTTATTTTGTTCGATGAAAGTATTTAAAAAAATTATCTCTTAAATTTTGATTTTCAAATTGTAAATCGAAAATCTTTCATCAGTCCAAGCGAGGCGTCCGACAAAAATACGTCGATAAAAAAACTTAGATACATATCTCGAAATTGTTGTTTGTAACACTTTAACATTATTGCATAAACTCGTTAAATTATCATCGCATTAAGCTTCTGCGTCACAATTAGCTGCTTGTAATTGCAAATCATGATTCTTTTATGTTTACTCGTATACACGAGTAAAATTTCAAGGATTTTTTAATAAAAATAATATCGCCAACACCGCAACTCTCTCATCTGTAACGAGCACCTGCACTAAGTAGGAGTCAGATTCTTCCGCCAAGTGATGCAAGTACGGAGAATCCGATAGTTCCTTGACGATATGGGGTACATGAAGTATAGAGGTCACTTTGTGCACCACTTCGGCATTGGTTAACGTGTCCGGGCCAATAATTCCTGAATAATGCGAGATATAAAGTTTTCGTTTATTAAATTGTTTGCGAAAACAAAAGATATTACTTGTTCTACTGTTATTTATTTTTTCTTGTACTTAAATCGTACCTAAATAAGAAGGTGGATGCAAGCAATTGACGTCTGCCTGCACCAGAGCCTTCATCATTGCTTTCACAGTGCCTGTCATACTTCCGCATGTATCCAAAACGGTTATTCCTAGAATTTTAATTAGTTGTATATTGTGTGTATAAAAAAACTATAAGATAAATTTAGCAATTAGTTTCTTACACATAATTTAATGTTCTAGTGATCTTATATCAACATGGAATAATGATAATACTTGAAAATGAGCGTTTAATTGACAATAATTAAAAGATCATTAAATTTTTATTTTGCTTTACCAATATCGTATCCGTTGGTTTTGTTATTGTGAATCTCGACGAGGAGATTCGCAGCTTCGTAGAGCATAACGCCTTTCGCCGATACCTTTGTGCACGATGGATCGTCATGCACGCTCGTTAGAAATGAAATCTGCGCTGTTCTGCTGCATTCCGTGCGCGCACCGCAAGTGCACGCGGCGGCCACCACGAAAATTACGATCCACATTCGCGGAACACCCATATTTTGACGCGAATCAAACATCCGATCGATTCGTCGAAATGTCGTAAAAAGCGCGATGCTTTACGCGAATGTTCTTGAGGAAATAAGGAGTTGCTATATTAGCAATGTACACAGTATTAAGTAACCAAACGCAAAGTTTCTTTTAGCTCTTCTTTACTTTAATCGGTTGTAAGATTTATTTTGTAAGTGCAATTAAACTCAAAAATTACAAGCAAGTACAAAATTTAGATCGTAATTATATCTCTGCTTTTCAATGCAATTCTTATTTTGATGTGATTTAAAAATGTTTTGGATTTAGATTTGCTGTAATCGAGGAGAAGAGTATAAAAAAACGTGCGTATAATGTCAAGAAAATTAAAACATTATACGAACACACTACAGCTATCGTATCGCACACGTACTAAAATTAATGCGTACGAAGCACATGAATGTTCACACAAATGTTCCGTTTAAAAATATACGAACAATACGATTACGACGTAACAGCACTCTCTATCGTAAAATTCAAACGACTACGATTCTCAAGTGCAGACCCTGATATTGAATTGCGGAAGCTTTATAAGGTACCCGATATATGTAGATTAGACGAGTTTTTGTAAGGTTTTAAACGCGATCTCTTGGGTGCAGCAGTTCTCAAATTATGCAAAAAGTTGCACAGAAAAAATGTTTAAAATGTAAATTAAAGATTTTTACGTAGGAATAAATACAGAATTGTAAATAAAATATAAAAGCGCTCTTTTTTTAACGAATTAATAATAAAGAAGACCCTCTTTTTGTGTTTACTGAAATGTTTAATAAAAGAAGAAAAACCATTAAGGAATATTAAAATTATGTATGCATATTTTAATATAAATAGAAGTTCATGTTTTGTACAACATTCGCTATAAATGAAGCTACTAATTTGTCTTCTTTATTATCTTTCCATTTTTCAATTAGCAAATCACTTTATTTTAAATTACTTTATAAAACGTCGATAACAGGCTGCAATGACAAGTTTATGCTTTTTATCGCAATCTTATATACAATAAAAATTATTCTAAATAATTTCGAGCGTTACTTAACTTCAACTTTTTCTTTATTGGCGGGTCAATATTATCGATATAATATCCTCGACATTTTGAGTAAGTGCGCAAGTTGTAGAATGCGCGTTTATCCTCATTCTAATGTAAGAATCTAACAAGAGAAAGAGAAAGAAAAACATATTATTTTTTGTCTCTTGTCTAGTCGGTCGCTAACTGGAAGGGAAAGAAAATAAATTTCGAATTTTACGAAAAATCAGTCCCATGCACTTGAAATTACTGGAGTTTTGCTGTATACTAAAATAAACTGTAAGAAACAAATAAATATATGTCGACAATAGAAAGCAAAACCACGAGGTCAGCAATATAATTCGTTCTGGGAATACTAAGCATTGTTAATATCAAAAGTGTCCAGTAAAATATGATTATTCAAGAGATGCTTTGTTTTTTTTTTTTGTTTTTTTTTTTACCTATCTTTTGCATTCTACAGATTTATATTCTGGTATATCATCTTTGTGCGTGTCAGACATTCTTTCTGCACAGTATTTTCTTCCCTTTTAATCGGTGTTTGGTTTGATGTGAGAACCTCTCTTTATTCATACATAAGCTTGTTAACATAGCGCATAACAGTTGCTAAGAAAAATCCTATTTACTTTACTTTACATCACCTCTTTTTCAATCTTGCGTAACAGATAGATAACTGAAGTACATTAGAGACATTACATTTGTTATCTTAATATATTTTTCATATTAATGTTAAATATGTTGTTATTTATTTTACAATATCTGACACGTATTGTATTAAATAAGTAGCATGTATGATATTATTTCTTAATTAATATAAAGAATTTAAAGTGAGAAGGAAATTAAGAGGGAATTTAAAATATTTGATAAGAGCCATAATTATTAACATTTTTGAGTGTTTGTGCATTTTCCTTTTTTTTGACACATATATACCACTTTTATACATGAAAATTTCATTTTTCATAATTATTATATCGTTCACTTAATGTTACTGTGCGTTACATACATTAGTGTAGTGCATTACGTCACATTAATATAGAAGCTAATAAAAATAAAGAAAAAAACCCAGTGTGCAAAAGTATGATTTATTTATAAAAAATATACTTAAATGAATAGGATCTATAAAGCAAAATATGAACAATATAAAATATAAAATATTCAAAACTATAAATATAAAATAAAAGTCACAAATTTCTTTAACAATTCTATTTTTTAAGTTTTTGTTTAAAATAATTCCACTAATATTAACAACACAGATGGCAGTAGAAACCAAGAAGCAAATGTAATGTGATGATATTGATCTCGAACAGTTACGACAGGTGGCACCACTGCTTGATTAATTGAAATTGTTATTCGTAATTTATATTTCTATTCTCTTCGTTGTTTTTTGAAAAATAAATTTATTAATTATATCACTTAAAGTATATGTTTTATATGTTAGACGTTTTTTAAAAACTTAATTTAACTTAATTTCTTAATGCAAATAGCATATATGTAACATATCAGATATATGTACAGTTTTCATGCTATTTTGTTCAATGTTGATCACAACGTTCTTACAAAGTAATTTATCGCAATGTTAAATCAGCAAATTGCCGTTGAAGATAATTAGGAAACGCGATACGTGGCTTGACGAACGTTTTTTCTTTTTTTTTGCTCGCGCTAGAAAAATAATTCGGACAACCCTTTGATGTAGACAGAAACGTGCGAGGGAATTGTGTTCGCGTGAACGATCTGTACTATGGTACACGCGAAAAAGACGCGCGCTCTGACGATCGAGCTATAACTCTTTCAAAGCCGGACATGCAGGCAGCTTGGGGTTCGTGGCGAACCGATCTCTGCGCTTCAAAGACAAATAAGAAAAAGCGCGGAAGGATATATTTGCGTCATGTGTCGGCCATTACTTACGTTGGCGCAGGACCAACAATAACACAGCGGCGGAGTTTTAAAAGCTGAGAAACGCGAGATTTCCTCGTATCTCTCAGACATCTGCACGCACTTTACAGTCGTGCCGGACTCGATAATGCAGACACGCGCGCGCGGTCTGCCATCTTCATCCGTGCGTTTGTCGGTACGTTCGATAAATCCACCGACGAGTCCTCGACGTATAGCTAGCAAACTAGACTTCGTAAAAATGTACGAAGCTACACCGAGAGCAGAAAAAAAAGGAGATGTAGGGACGAGAGAAGTTGAAGATTTACTTCGCTCGTGTTTCTCAGCAAACTCCACTTTACTTTCTCGTATTACATTTGGCTTTAAGAGGGTTTATTTCAGGAACATTTGCTGATATCGTTACGTCACAACTAACCGAAAGGTCAACATTCTTGTGACACGTCGATGTAATTAGGTCAATACAATATATATTTTAATAAGACGCCTAATTAGTTTTAATAATGATTATTGCATAAATAATATATTTATTAGTTTTGTATAATTATCGCAGTTATCTCTAATTTTTTTTTTTTTTTTATCCAATGGACACTTTCGCCGTATGTTGCGTGCTATGTATTATACATATTATTTTCGCGCAAATATTACGTGCTGTCCCTTTTTTCTCTAAGGAGTAACATCAATCATTTCATTTTCCGCATATTTCACTGACAAATTCATGTATTCTCCGAATTTATCGCCCGATAAATGTGTGATGTCGCCAATATTGATGTACAGCCAAATTGAACCACTTCCCAAAGTGATCCTTTTACCGAATTTTCGGAATGAACATTTTTTTTAAAGTCGTAGTGTATATACGCGCTTACACGTTTGGCAAATGAGCACATTGGGATTGCCCCCCCACGGGCAAGCCGGAGTTCGAATCATTCGTCAAAACTACTCAACACTAAAAAGAGGTTAACGAATATATATATTTATAATATCGCATGCCAAGCCGATGTAATACACGTATTACATATCTCTATTTTAGAAAATGCATTTTCTCAGCTGTGTTTCGAGCCACACTAGTGCGTGAATGTTTTTTTTTTTTCCGATTGCGAATGACGTGACTCGATCGTGAGAAATTATTGGCGCCGATGAATTATAGTCTTCGGCTTTCGTTCGTTCAATATTTGTTTATCATACGTCGAACTATCTTATATCACAAAAAAAGTCCGCGAACAGAATTTAAGACAAGAACACGGTACAATGCACGTAAACGAATTCGTAATAAGTCGCGTTAAGATATTCCGCGAGACTTTTGATCGCTCTTCGCGACGTCGCGGTGCCTACGACACGTATATCTTAACGCTAACAAATGCTCGCTAGAGTTTGTCCGTAATCGACCGAAAACGAGCAGGAGGTTAGTGGCCTGGATTTTGGCGGTGCAAAACTTTCGGGGAAAGGACGTAAAATATCGTCACGCGCGCCTAAATTCATGCTTCGTCTATCTAGTGACTTTATTATTAGAATCGTATTCTCTCGTTTGTCAGTCAAGTTGTAAAAACGTTTTATTCTTTCGGAAATTTTTTATTTTATTCATTGATCAAGAGTCAAGCTCGATCGATTTTAAGAAATTATATAAAATAACACATGCGCGAACACATACCTATCAATCAATCAATTTATAATCTGTTTAATCTGCAAACGTATTACAGGAAGAAAAATGTTGAATGCAAAAGAGAATAGCATGTTTTCACGTATACAACACCGCTCGTTTGCTCTTTCAACTCTTCTTCCTATAATTACAATTTATACAAAGCGTTGTAACATATTAAATAAACGAGGTTAATTGAAAAGTCGTGATTACGCGTGCGCTATCATTCATTACAAATGTCGTATCTCGACATTTTTCTTTTTGCACGGCACAATCGGGTCGCTTCGCGGGCTCTCTCTCTCTCTGTTGTTTCATCTCTAGCCGCTGGCGCATCCAAGCGCTTCGTGCATACGTGCGTACGTGAACAGAAAAAATTTTCGAACCGTTTAGCAGTAAGTGGCGAACACGTATCTTTTTCACACTGATGAGAAGCGCAATCGCGGCGTGTTGCATGTGCGTGACCTAATATGGAGAAAAATTGAGTCTCACTCACCACCTACGTATTATTCAGCGACCGCTCAAGTGGCAACGCTAAGATTGATTGACTAGACGATCGGCATAAGTAGAATATTGCATTTATTCTTCGCGAATAAACGCGCGCTCATTCGTCTTTTCGATCTCACATAAGAGATCGAGAGATTAGAAGATGAAGATGCGAGCGAAGGAGAGCGAGAAAGTAAAAAAAAAAAAAAATATGAAGAGAGAAAAAAAACATTGATTGTATTTTTGTGTGTCATCACACATGATTTTTATGAATAATCGCGGATTTCTAATCAGCGAAATATATAACGTTGCCGAGTTGACTATGTCCTAAAATCGTTTTTCAACCATGTGTTATTTAGAAACGTATACCGGATCTAATCAGTGGGAAAACACGGAGGATTATTGTTATCGCAGAGGACGATAAAACGCATTATATTGCGCTTAGCGAACTTCCGGTGAAATTCACGGATTGCTAGCGGAATATCGTCAAATTTCTCTCACAAATTTGGCGCCGTTGATTACGTGACCCAGTTCAAGCCGGTGTGAGCGTCATTGACGTCTTTCCGCGTACTGACGTATCGATAAATAAAATCTGCGAATGCCGGTTTGACGGCTTATGATACACGACGCTACAATATTGATTAAATGTGAACATCGTAGATTAGCGTTACACAAAGATGGTTTATGCGTGGGATAAGAGAGAAAGAGAGAGAGAGAGAGAGCCTGTAGTGTGTTCGAAATATTATCGTAATTCGGGAAAATCACAAGTAATTAGGCTTCTTGACTATTATTAAATTAGTTATTTAAATTGATATATTTGGAAAAACATTTGTTCGTCGACAATATGACATTTTAACAGATAAAAAAAAAAACGGAGTTTTCAGTGATCTTATTCTTTTCTTTTTTTAATGATCAAGTAGTGATAAGTTTTAAAAGTGAAAATATATTATAAAACTCAAAACTATACTTTTAAATTTTATTAAATTTTGTATAATATTTAATATATAGTAATTATTTAATATATAATAATGTAGGAAATTTATATTAAAAGTCTGTTAATGTAAGGTCGATAACTTCTTTGTAATAGTTATACAGAGACAATTACGTGTAATCGTTTCACCACGTGAAACAATTACGTGTAATCGCGTTTCACCACGTGAAACAATTACATTTATTTAAATTTACACAAAGTGTACAATAGTGTCAAATACAAATTTTAACAACAGTTTTAGTTTGTGTGTGTATGTGTATATAGTTTGATATCCAATATCTAGTCTGTGTGTGCACCGCTGAATTGTCAGCTAACTATACAAGTTTCGACAATATTGGTTCACATAGGTGTGTGTGTGTGTCCTTACACGTTTGGGAAAGCTAGATTTGTATTTGTACAAGTCGAATAGATTGAACGTAGAGTTAATGTATGTACTAAATCGCAAATGTAAATCATTGACAAAAAACTTGGGATTTTTTGTCAATTTAGATGTTACACCAGTGTATTACAAAACAATCGCACGCAAATTATTATTACAACACTTATTTGTACACACGCGCGCACATACATAAAATATAAAAATATTACTTAACAAAATTTACAAAAATATAATAATAAAATATAATAAGAGACTGGTTTTGTTATAAGTTGTACAATGTGTTAAAATTTAATATGTTTAATAATTTTAATATTTTTTTATAATTTATATATTTTATAAATTTATAAATTTTTTTAAAGTATATCACACACGCGCGCTTTAAATACTTTTTAATAACTTCGTAAAATAATTCCAGCACATTTATGATATAATTTCAAGAAAACTAAAAAAAACTTCTTTGATTTTCATTATTCATACGTTTCTTTTGTGTGTGAGACATGATATAATTACTGTGTGATCTTCTCTTAGAAATTGGCTATTAAATAGCGCGGTTATATTATGAAGACAGGCTTTGTACAAGCGTGTTTTTTATCTGAATCGCGCATGTATCTATAATGTTACAATATACACGGGATTTTAAATTCTATGCATTAAACTGTTGTTTCAAAGCTAGTTTCTCTCGAGGCTGAAAATTCTTTTAGTTAAAATTGTTCGTCGGATAAGCGTGACTATAAATATAAGTTTTATTAGTGATGTTAAAAGATCAAAAGGATACACATTACATGTGTTTCATATTGAGATGATATTAAGTATCAAAGCGACGAGAGAAGAGACGATAGATTCTCTTGTGATATTCTTCGAATCAAAAAGATATTTTTTCTCTCTATTGTATTTGTGACATTACGGTTATATTATTTTTTTAAATTAATGAAAAACTATTCGAGCGATTTAGTAAATGAATTTTTTATTCAAAAGAAAGCGTAATATTCCGTCATAATTCGTGTACACATGTTAAAAGCTTAATAGAGAATTATGTTGCGTTTGCATCGCATCATTACGTTGTATTATCATAATAATTTTTTACTTATTATCCGTCAGGAAATATTTAAAGGCTTGAAAATGAAGAGAAAAGTGTCACCCACGCGACAATTTATTGCATAAATAAATATAAAACAGTAAATCAGCTTTAATAATGCGTTCGTGCGTCCTTGCTTCATCATTCCAACAAAAAACACATGAATGTCGATTATGATCGAGTGGAGACGACTGACACTACACGAATTACCACCTAAATATTATTCACATATAAATAAAATAGCGCGCAAAATTCAAAATGAGTAAATCTAATTGTGTTTATCTGATGATTGAAAAAGGAGAATAAAATTAATTTGTTAATTAAAGAAATTCACAAACGTGTGTGACCCATTTTGACGAAAAAATACCGTAATGAGGGAAATAGCGCGCATGCTCCCAGACGAAAGGGAGGTGCGCCTTCGAGAGTTTGTGGCAGATTGAGTTCCGTGTTCCATTCAGTTTACCGGCACTATTTGCGCGCCACGGTACGAGTTCCTTTTAAACGCGTGTGTTTTGGTCGCCGTTGAAAGGTGCTTTCACAGAAAGCGGATGCACATTATTTGCCACCGGTTAAAATTTCGGTTATTCATCAGTAGCGCGCGTTGCCACTACGGAAGTTGCGCGCGATCGAAGAAATACATCTGAACCACCTGTGTGAAGACAAAGTTCGACGCCTGGAACCGATGACCGACGAGGAGATGTGTCGCGCGTTTGTTCGACAGTGTCGTTTAATTACGCACGCGAGTTTAAAAAGTGCAACACATTTCAACATCGATGCGTCGCGTGAAATTGCATTTTTCTCGCGCAGCCGACACGTAATTTGATTTTGCAAAAAACGAACGATTGGTTTAAACCACCTGTTAAAACATAATCGAAAATGTATTAACGATATTGTGCGAGGGAGCGAATCGCCGGTAGCTCTTTATAGCTCAATCGGCCCGGTAGCAAAGTTTAGCGTATAGCGCCCGCGGCAGCGAGAGTACGTGTGTGACCGAGGAAACTTGGCCAATTATGTTAAACCATCCATGACACACAGACTCACGACTAACTAGCCAATAATTCATCAAGAGACGATTTTCGAACTCGAATGTTATAAACTGTACGTCGATTTCGTATAAACTCGATCATTTCGATATAACGAATCGCATTTGGCGATTCGAGTGAGTTCGTCGCATAACGTGAGATGAAATGTCAAATGTATTAAACAGATCTCTCGTGTTTTTTTTTAGTGAGAAAATTTTTATTTAACATATTATTGAGAAATTATAGAAACTGTTCGCAGTTGATTCAAAACGCTGACGCACAAATGGCGCAGTTCTTTCGTTTAAAACAGAGGGCCGCGAAGATACGTCGAAAGTGCAAGAAAGTTGATTATTTTAATCACGCTAAAACGTAATACAGTTTCCGTGACGGCGAATTCTCGTCTATTTCATACGGAAGATAAACATTCGTTCGGAGACTTTTCGCCAAATTGTCAGACACTTTCATCGTCTGAGCAATTCGATCGCGAACGTTAAATGAAGCTTCGTTTTAAGTGAACAAGCCAATTAGGACATTTTGCGGAGCGAGCAATTTACTCGCGATCTATCTATTCAAAAGCTCTTTTCGATGCGTCGCGTCGCGGTAATTAATGGTGAGCATATCTTGACGGCGAACTTGATGATGTCGCTTATATGTAACATTTTCGATTCGGTGAGTGTAGTGAGACCTCTTACCTTGACACTCGCGAAACGGTCAGTCGCGGGGTTCACGTTGCGGCACAACGTGTCGTCCTGCGATTTCTCATGGATTTTCTCGAGCGGCAGTTTTTCGATACTCGGCAAAACTCGTTGCCGAGCCGCACGAAGCTTCGAAATTTGTCGCGACGCGTTCGTAAGTGTTGCCGACGTAAAAATTGAAATTTTTTCTCCGAAAACGCGCGAGGGAGATTTAACGTGTTTTGCGATCGCTCGCGTGTACAATCTGTAAATACGTAATTTGAACCCGAGTTCAGAGAGATACCTACGTAAATCACCACACCACTCCCGCATCTCTCGATTGCACGAGAGATGCGCGATCGCGAAGGAATGCAGGAGTAGCCCGCCGAAAAAAAAAAAATAAATAAAAACAAAAAACAAAAAAAGAGCCGGCGTACGAGTCAAACAAAGAAAGGTGCATCTTGCTTCTCTCTCGCGCTCGAGAAATATGTTGACGACGATGTCTACCGTCGCGTTTGAATTGAACTCGTCCTATTACACGACAGCGGTCGGCAATAGTGCGCTCAATGGATTTTCAGGTAATCTCGGGACCTTTTCGATCGCGCGAAATATTTGAGAATTTTTCTCTTATAAATTTTTCTCTTCGTAACCGCTTAATTGCAGTAATCGAACCGGAGAACACCACTTACGCGCTGTACATGTTGCCTGCGTACATCCGAACAACGTCGATGGTAGTCTGCATCATTGTTATGATTTTGGGGATAATCGGAAATCTTATGGTAATTTCAATCATTAGTTCATTTGTATCAGCGCTCAGTTTTTAGACGATTGTTCAAGATCGACGATACGATCATCATTAACGCACTTTTTTATTCTCATTAACGATTGTAGTAAATAGTATCTCTTCGGATGTGTAATTCTAATTTTTTAGGTGCCCTTAGTTGTTCTACGAAGTAAGGACATGAGGAACAGCACGAACATCTTTCTGGTGAATCTCAGTATCGCTGATCTGGCCGTGTTGCTGATATGCACCCCCACTGTATTAATCGAGGTCAAATCAGGTCCAGAAATTTGGCCTTTAGGGGAGCACATGTGTAAGTCCTGTGTATTACGATCATAATATGAAAAACACGTATATATATATATCGTATAATTATATATCGTATAACTATCCCCTCGCACGGCTGACATGATCCCGGCTAAGTCCAAAAATAGTCCGAACTATTTCGCGTATTTTTTTCGACAGATATGCATAGATGACGGGCTCGCTGCCTGTCTTTCTTTCTCATGAATTCACCTCGCGGTTCGTTCAACAACGACACGCGTATGTTTCTATTACGTCACGATGACTCGAGTACCGTTCGCTCGTTCTATGCCCGTCAGAATGTCGGTTCACGGTCACGTTTACAAGTACCCTACTCGCGAGCAATCTCTTTTTAAACCAGCACAATTCACCAACACAAGCTGGTTATCAAATAATTTAAAATTTAAAATTTGTGACATCTATTGAGGCAACATGACTTCTGCAGTTATCTTATTACGGTCGTTGTATGTACATCGGTAGTGCAAAACTTGCATGCGCCATATTAGAGAGTGACTTTTATAATAAATGACAGCATTAATTATTAAAGTTGTCTAATGTTTCCTTAATTTCGGTGAAATGAATATTCTCTTTTTTAATAAGAGTTTGATTAACATTTGAGGACATCCGTCGGGGCGGCGATACTCGGTTTCAACGACGCAAACAAAATTCTAAAACTTTTTTGACATTAACGCGCGTGCATGTCATTTGCAAAGTAGGAAAAACGAGAGAGATTGTTCTCTTCCTAGTCGCAGCCATGCGATTCGTACATTAATATCGTTGGACATCATCCAAAAGATGATTTAGAGAGAGTTGCTTTGCGTTAGTTTGCAAGCGCGACGGACACGAGCTTTCAAATCTAAAACGCGCGCCGATCGGCGCATCGCGCGAGCGATTGCATCTCTTGGAGTTCTTCGAAATTAATATAGAAAACACGTGACCTCTTTCGCGGTTATTGAATTAGCGGCCTTGATGCATGCATAGAAAGACGCCTTTTTCAAAGAAAAATCACTCTTTGTTTTCAGAGTTTAGAATCGATTAAAAAAATTAATTATTAGAGAAGTAATTTATCAACTAAAAATTTATTACATTATTTGTATAGAAAGTGACTTCTATTGAGACGCAAATTATTATGCGCTGCGTGAAACTGTGTTTCCCTATGGAAATATCTGAGCGTCACAAGATTGATGGTGTCTGAATTTTTACGAGCGCGATACGAGGAAAAATCCGGGAGAGAGAGAAAGAGAGAGAGAGAGAGAAACACTATCGGCGAAGAACAGTTTTCTTTCCCGCGTTCTCTTAACCGTGCAAAGTTAATCGCGAACAAATGTAAAATATCATGTACACGTAAAAACGGCGAATCCTGGCGCGATTGTTAAAACTTTCTCGTGCTAATTAAATCACCGCATTCTTTGTGAAATGAGAATATATATATATATATATATATATATATATATATGATATACATGTATAAGCTGGGAATACTTTTCTGCCGTATTGAATTAAAAGAGTAACATTTCATGGTATTACAAAGAATTATCGCTAGAAATATCAACTTTTATCGCAAAAACGCTTACTCGTGAAGTTAAATTTAACATCGCTATAGACGATATTGCGAAGGCATCGCTTAATCTAACAAAATCCCAAAATGCAAATAGGATTTAGTCGGTTAAATAAAATTGAGGAGTACGCCAAACTGTCATCGCACGAGCAAATACATCATATGGGACACACACGGTCGTATCTTTTACGCGCACGAGTGTCTTTTTCATTTGCGACACGAATGAACGAACGAACGAACGATCTAACGATCATCAAGATATCCGCGCACATGAAGAACCGTTCGTACCATATGGCGTTGTAGGAGGCGAGAGAAATTCTTTCGTCCTACAAGCGACCTGCTTGTATATATCGACTCTGCGATCCTCGTTGCTCGTACAAAAGAACGCGCGAGAGAACGAAATGCGAAGAGAGAAGAAAAGTCGAGGTTGAGAATCACACACAACCAGCGAATAGCGAGAACGTCGTGAGGGGTCTCTCTATACGGGCTGTACGAGATGCGTTTACCGCAGAGGGTCGCGCGAGGGTGGTCCAGATGGGACGCGGTGGTAAAAAGGGGGGTAGCATTTAGGCGCGTCTGGGTTTTATGAGGCGCATACGACGACGCGTGCCTCAAGTCGATGTCCTCTCCTTCCTCTTCGTCTCAAGATCCAGCATACTCCGACGTATTCCGCCTGACATTACGCCGTTTGGCTCCCACGGTCGAGGCCGCACGTTTATTACGGCGCGAAGCATCTCGCCGGTATGATCAGAACGGGCATCTCATTTAGCAATGCGAAAAGTTTCCCTTGCGCGCCGACGATAAATCAGTCTGTCTCGCGGACATCGTTCCGATTGCGCTCGCGGAATTTGAATTAAATTCTTCGATGCCTTGTTTTATTTTTTCGTTTATATCTTTTCTTTCCGCAAGTTCCGAAAATTGACTATTGAAGTTGGAGTTATTCACTCGACTACTATTTGCGTCCGGTTATAATTGAAACTCACTTGAAATAATTTTCAGAAAATGTTGGTGCACCTGGTTGTCTCAAGAAGACCTTATATAAAAGAAAAACGTGTGATATTCTCTGTTCTTCCGCGAACAGTGACCGAGTAACACGGAAATGTAAATTATCGAAGTTGACATACATATACACTCGCGTCTATGTATGAACAAACGTAATTATAAAAAGAATAACATCTGTAGTTCGCTATTTATGTTAGCGGCATACTTTTGATTTCATGATATATTTATCGGATTTCTCGATGTGAAACTCTTGTGAAACACAATATGTGACGATTTTTTTTTTTTGACAAGTTGTCGCGATTAAGAGAGAAATACGTAAATAACACAAAAGTATTAAACGGCTCCGCCTTTTGTTCGTATCTGAGTGTCAATGTCTAAAGTTGTTCGAAACATTGCGCGACGACCGCAGACACATCGGAAAACGATCCGAGTTGTAAAACTGAATTTCCGATTGTGCGCAATTTTTATTGTAACGATGTCTATATCGCGTATTCAACGATTTACACACTTGAAGTAACCAACGTACGTTACTCTTAATGTTTTCCGTATCACATTTTGTTTTTTCGTTGGAAGGCGAAAAAGATCAAAGTGTGAGAGAGAAATGACACAGTCGTCTGTCGTCGCATATATAACACGCGTCTCTTTAATTAAGACAAAGTTTCGAGTTTGTATTAGGCCTAAATATAGATCACGTGAAAAAAAAACAACTCATTCTCACTCTCTCTTCTCTTTCTCTTCTTTTTTCGTCTTTCAGATCATTTACATTCCATGCAATTTCACTGTCACCCGACAATAACCGCTGACGAATGCGTCATAACCCACCGTTATTCTCATTCATAAGGAATTACGGAACGTCCGTTGAATGCGCGCGATCATCGCAAAACGAGATTTGTCCGTCTCTTTAAATGCCTCGTTCAATGTTCGATAACGGAATATCGAAATACACAAACAAAAAATCAAAAGATTTTTCTTATGCTTCATTGTACGAGGTGTTTGAGCAATTTTAATACACACAAAGAAGTGCATGGAAAAAAATATTTGCTGGACTAGCAAGAAATTAGTTACTATATAACCAGCAAGAAAAATTTGCTAAGCCTATTTTTGTTTTGCCAAAAAATTGTTTTTGAAGAAATTGAAATTGTCATCACACTTGGCTCTTTCTGTAATGTATGTATAATATATGTATACTTTTACATTCACAATGTCACGGACATAATCTCACTGAATGAAAGAAGCTTTTTTTCCGGTAGGACAAATACTGTCGATCAAGCACGATCCATACTTCTCGTAATTATTTTGTCA
>QVOB01018257.1:0-14037 GCA_014839585.1 Pseudomyrmex concolor | reverse complement strand
ATACGATGTAGTCTCAAGTTCAATATACCTCCGAACTGGCGCCAATTGTTTTATCCAATACCGCACTAAGAAAGATCTCTCTTTCTTCACTAGTTAGCGCTGGTGGTATACATCTATGAAAGAGAAAAAATGTTTTGAAGATATATATCTAATCTTTATCAAATCGCCATTCAAAATAAAAATACATTGATGTGTAAAGCTTACATCAGAGAGTTTGCTGCTTTTAATACTGCCGGATAAAGTTGCAATGGCCTGTATCCTGATGGCGATTGCAAAATTCCTATAAGAGTAGCCAGAGCCGATGGTTTTATTGACAAGCCTATGGATTTTGGATATCGAATGGGATGGACAGCACTGGCTATCTATAAATCATATACAATTATGTTCTTTTTAGCACAACAAATAAAAAATATTTTTATATTTCACCATTTTTTAATGTGGGAAGTAAATTGTTATTAAATTGTTCAAATATAAAAATTAATTACTTGCTCCAAAACGAATAATCCTGTTTCCTTTGTGGACAATTCTTTACATTCTATTAGCTGCTTGATAGTCCACGGTAATATATGCTTCTCGAATACCGGAAACAATTTCTCCGGATCTCCCCTTAGAGCGATTTCACCGTAAGATTGTAACAAGCCGGCTTTCGCTGTCTCAGCGGTAGCGGCGGCTTTTGTGTCCCTAACAAGACCTAACAGTCTAACGGGCACTTTTCTGGCATCCTCGGTCGCGCAAAACTCGTCCATTAATTTCAACACGATGTTCATGTGCCGCTTCGCGCAAATGCCGACCGCGCGAGCATATTCCTTGGTGATGCCATTAGAACGTGCGAGTTCAACGAGTAAACTGATGTGAGCGTTGTTCGTGCACACAGACGCCAAATACAGTGCTGTGCTCGGTATACTAGTTTTCATAGCAAGTTCGTCGGCGAGCTTGGCACCCCATGATTGTCCCTCCAGTTTTACACTTTCTTCCAACCATTTCACTATCTGTTCCTCCCAGATTAAATTTCTGAAAAAAAAGTCGAAAATATAGAATCCCAAATACATTTTCAAATTTGATCCTTAATTGCAAAACATTTGTCACCTTCGTGCGGAATTGTTCTCATGTTTGGGACTTCTTTGCGCATCCTGTAAAAGCTGTTGCGAAAGTTTCGACAACACCTCGTCCCAGTAATATTTCACTTGATGTCCAATCAAAGGTGCTGCTGATATCAAAAAAGTCAATATCGCGAGCCGTTTGTCTGGGTCGTCCATTAATTCCAGACATCTAGCTAGGACTTTTGTGCCAGGAAAATTTCTCTCATTTGACGAAGATTCTTCATCGTTTAATATTTTTGTCGCTAACGGAGATAGCGAACGCAATACAGATGTAATCTATAAATGAGAAGTAATTGAACTTAGACATTTATATTTTAACGTTCAATAAATTTCAAATAAGATTGTTACATACGGATTCTGTACAAGCCGGGTCCAACAATGCTTGTACCAAACACGGCCACAACCAGGATTCGACACGATCGACCGTTGTTGCAAGTAAATACAAAGCCTCGGAACACGCCTTCATGTCACAATGTGACACCTGTTTTGAAAATATAAAAATTGTATTTCTTTATTATTTCTTTTTCACTGTACTGCACAGTTTGCATCAAAACGTCATACCATATATTGAACAAATTTGGCTCTCTGCGACGGTAAAAGGGGAAACGTCGGTCGCGCCATGAGTGCCACAATGGCACTGACCATCTGCAGCGGACAGTTCTCTCCGAGAGACTCTTGCAGATTGAGCGCGATTCTTTGCAACGTCCCGTCGTCCTAATAAAGCAATAGATCAGAAAAGCTATCTCTTCAGTTTTTTAAAATAAACAAAAATTCAGTTTTTTAAAACAAAAGTTTGATACCTCAGGAAGAGTGTTTATAAGATGTTTAAGGACCACCAAGGCGCGAGCATGATGACTTGCAATTGGTGATTTTAACTGTTGCAAGATTCTGTGCAGAAATGTAGAAATTGATGTGATGTAATTCTCATGCTCTCGTAATTTGATCGCATATAAAAACCAACAACCTATTGCGCAAGAGAAAAATTACCTATCGAGACCTTCTTCGGGATATAAGATGACCAACGATCGAGTACATCGCAACACTTCATAATGCGTAAGCAGAATATCTCGAGTTGCTTCAAAGGGTTGAATACTGACAACTTCGGATAAAGTTTGATGTATAATGTCCATAAACGGGAAAATCGTCTCTTTATCATTTCTGGTCTGGGTGCAATTTAAAAGTACAGCTAGAACTCTTAATATCACAATATCAGTTATTATACATCCAAGAGAGAAGATTATCTCTACAATATAAAAATCTCTATAGTCTAATAATAATTTGTAGAAAATAAAACACTCACCTCACAGCAGCTAAGCGTACATTTTGTCTCTTACAAAGATTTAAACATACAGGTACTAATTTCACAATTCTGTCGCTATGTTCTCCCTCAGGTAACAAAGGTATCATAGAAACTAACGTTGTTAAAATGGCATCGGTTGATTTAAAATCACGTGACGTTTTCAACCAAATGTACACCAAAAAGTCGAAAGCGGAGCATATTTCTTCCTTAAATGATTCCTTACTTATTTCCGGAGATGGATCTTTTGTATTCATTATATAATCATTTATAGCTTCACAAAACTTCTCAATCACTAAAGATAAAAAAAACTTGATTATATATAGAAGAAAACTACTTTATTTTATCAATATTGTAAAACACATGTACATACTGAAACAAATAGACTGTTTAAGAGCTTCATCTCGCATTTGACTCAACATTGGTAGTACAATAGTCAGAGTTATTTTAATAAAGGACAATATCTCATGCGGATTGGTTGCAGCTAGCTTTCCTATTGTATAAACTATTGCAGACTGAGGAATTATTCCAGGTTCTAATCTACAAAACATATCTATTAGAATTATATACACTTTTAGACTAAAAATTTATCACAACTACATGAAGTAATATTGTTATATACTTAGTTAAAAGTCCACCCATAGCTTGTGCACAGTGTATTTTACAAATTTCAACTAACAAATCGCACGCCTCATTCTCAGTCTTTCTTGTCAATTCATTTACTGCCAATTCAGCAAGAGTTGATGCTGAATCTGCACTTAAACTCGCAGCAGAATGTTTACATGTACTGGACATTATATTCAATAGAGATGCCATATGTTCTGTAGATATCTTTGGAAAGAAAATTACATGAAAATAAAATACACGTATCAATCAATGTTACAAATAAAAATTTTAAACGTTAACCTTCTTGTGCATTTCCCAAAAGTATATAGCAGTATGAACAACAGATTTTGGATCTCTACTGCTTATTCTTTCAAGTGATTCAATTACAGATTGTCTGACATTGTAATTTTTGTCATCCAAGGAGTCCAATAATGCTCCGATAACAGCTAAAAAGAAAAATTATATTTTGGTAACTCCGAGCAATCATTTAGTACTAAAATCCTGAATATTATAGGCAAAATCATATTTTTTAGCTCTTATATTTATTACCTGATAATTCGGAGCTATTGTCATTGTCCTTAAGTTCTTCCATGCTGATAAAAATTGTGTGTTGCAAGCGAAGAAAGTCGTATATACTTGTTACGACTTCAATATATGTTTATTGACATTTGATTTGAAAAATACCTTATCATACACCTTGCACACAATCACGAGATTGTTTCTAATATTCCGTCATATCTTATACATGCGACCAATTCTAGAGGAGAGTGTAATCATCTGTCAAACGAGTTGCAAAATTCGATTTACATAATTAAATGACAACGTACATCAATTGTTTGCGCAGTGTTGTCTACGACGCACAAGTACGTATTGTTACGTATTTACTTTTTAGATTAGAAGTGTGTTTTTGTACAGGTTGTCTCACAAGTCTTTACTTCTGCTGTGCTTCTGCCACATCTTCTCAACTGTAGTGTCATCTATCGAGTAAATATAGGGATAATAACAGATAATAAATATATACTACTATATATGTGAAAATAGCGGTTGTTTCAATCAGACAGTGTAAAATCATCATTTATTAAAAATTTTTTAACAATTACATATTCCAACAATCACATTTTAAATAGAGAACAGAACTGTCATAAAGTGGAAATAAAAATGTAAGTATCGTTCTATAAAGAAATTTTGGAGTGTACGAAACAATAATTGGAGCATTTGGTAATTTCCGCTTTTCTGGATTCTACATCGTATTTGGTGTCATAAAAACCATTCCACGGCATTCCAAAGCGATCTCGATGCCGATTGCGAAGAACACAACGCTCTTTACTACGGACCTGTTAATAAAAACAAATAGTTTTAGTAAAAACACGTGATATTTTAAAAATGGACACGCAGCAATTTTATGAGTAATTCGATGAATTAAAGAAAGTAGAAATAATATATGCAATAATATTTTTCTATCAAAGGTAATGAAACGATAAAAAAAAAAAAAAAAACGTACACTTATACAAATCTTGCAGAAGGTTATGTTCGTCAACCATTTATTGAAATTATTTTAAACTTTCTTGATAAACTGAGTTTTTTCAACCTACCATTTAAAATTATCATTGTAAACATCTTTGAGTGTTTTTCCAATAGTTTCCATTGTCCGTCTTTTGTCTTTGGACTTTTAATCACTCTGAACTGTGGAAATATTCTATTCTTTGTAAAGTGTGCCCTATAATACCGTGTACTGTGTACTCCATATACCGCTAAGCGTTGAGTTCTGCTGAACGCAGCCATTTTCTTATGAGCCTGGCCGCTCTCAGGCTTCTCTCTGATAGAACTATATATATTGCAGGAATGTACATATAATATGTAAGATACTTCACTAATTAGTCATCATCAATATAAAACAAAAATGTGTTAATATTGATTCATGGATAACCGGATTGAATAGTAAAGATAACTGAGATATTTGCAGTTGACACAGTGCTATTGTCTATAAAATTCAGTGTTAACAAAGATGGGTGCGGGAAAAAGTCAATTTACTGAAGAAGAACTACAAGATTATCAAGTAATATTTTTAAATATATGTATTTAATTTGTTATTTTATTTTTTTTATAACTATAAATAACGAAACTTTATCAACAGGATTTAACATACTTCACAAAGAAGGAAGTTTTACAGTAAGCATTATTGATTAGTTGAGCACATCTTTATTTATTCAGTTTCTTATTATTTACACACATATTTTTATGTGTGTAAATCAAGTTAATCTATTCTTCAAGTTAATCTATCTTTTTGTTAACAGTGCACATCAGAAATTCAAAGCACTTGCGCCAGAAAAAGTCGGACACAATAGAAACGCAAAGCTTCCAATGTCTAAAATTTTGCAATATCCTGAATTGCGAGTCAATCCTTTTGGAGATCGAATCTGCAAAGTTTTCAGTTCTAGTCAAGATGGTGACTGCACCTTTGAAGATTTCTTGGATATGATGTCTGTATTCAGTGATGCTGCTCCAAAAGCAGTAAAAGCCGAACATGCATTTAGAATATTTGGTACATTTGTGATTTTCTGTTGATTTTTTGTAATTATGTGTAGCGTTATCAACAAATATTTGCTTTTTGTCAAAAGATTTTGATGGTGATGATATGCTCGGTGTGGGAGATCTGAGACAAGTGGTGGACAGATTGACCGCACCCCAAAGATTAAATGACAATGATATGCAGCAACTACTCCAATATGTTCTCGATGAAGCCGATTTGGATGACGATGGTGCTCTGAGTTTTGCAGAGTTTGAACACATTATAGAGAAGAGCAGCGACTTTTCCAAGTAAAGACTCATAATTACAAAGGTATAATTATTTCAAACATTTTTACTAATATTTAAATCCTTTCACAGGAGTTTTCGCATTCGTTTATAAACATCTGCCATCAGTAACAAGAAATAGTCAACAAAAGACTGAACATATTTAATAACAATATAATTGTAATAGTAGACACATGTGGGATTATTACATTTTAAGAAAAGAAGTAAATAATGTGCATACTTGTGCCAAGGCTATGCAATTAAACTTAAGCCAAGGAACGCCAAAAATAATTATTTCTTTTTATTTTTTATTAAGCTGATTTATTGAAGTTTATATGGAAAGTTTCTTTACAAACGTAGATTTCTTACTAACAATCATCAATATACATATAAGAAACTCTCCGTCAAACTTTATACAGTTGCGTTAGGTTAAACATACATGTAAACGTACATACAAAAATGTTGTGTAGAAAGAAAAAATTCAAATCCATTCTTGATCAGCTTATGTATTTTAAAAGAGGATTATTATTTTTACAAAACTGGTTGTTTTTTTTTCTGTATAATGTATAATGAAATTGATATGTTACAGAACTTTTCATTTAGATATTAATTTGTGCTCTTAATTATATCATTAAACTCATCACAATTAAAATTCATTTTTTGCTTGGCATGTTTGTATATAGATTATTTATTTATATTTGCAAAATATACCTGTATTTATGTAGAAGTATTATTTAAAAACTGATATTTATAATGTTATTTGCAGTATTATATATTTAACAATTATATATAATAATATAATGATATATATTAGGTATTTGATTAATATAATACTATATATCATTATATTAATATTATGATTTATATTCATTTGTAGTAATTAGAATTCATCTTATATTGCGCAACTAATACTAAAAATAAACAATTTATTACACTTATAATTTATTACAAAAGTATATAACTAATTCATCGTTACAATATCCTATCGTAACAATATTACATACACACAAAAATAGAATATAAAATTTCTTTGAGATATATATGAAAAATTTTATAGTAGTTCTATAACGTGTATTTAGGATTGCAGATAACCCCTAAAAATAAAAAATAAAAACAATAAATAATTACTTATATAATGGAAAAATGCAGAAATGTCTCAAGTGTGATATCTTACGGAAGTTTCATTTTCATGAATATCCAGCATGCGACGAACGACACAAGTATGCTGAGAAATCCAACAAAAATCAAAAGAATTCGGTTGAGTCTTGGTGTTGATGGACTATGAGTGTGATCTAGGATGATAAAGCCCAAACCTCCTACCGTAAAAAGGAAACTAGAGGCTAGTCCTTCCATAATATATTGCCCATTCACACGATATGGCATGAATGCTACCTGCAAGGATTGCACTACTTTGTACCGTGAGTTAGAAAAATAAATTGATCACAGATAAAGCTTTTTTCAACTTACAGGTCTTGAGTGACCATGTTCATCTGTTGTAGATCCTACACTGGGTGGCTCAACAATTACATCATATATAATTCCTGTGGCAAACATGTTTGTTAATTAAAAATAAATCATAATGCATACTGTTGTTATAGTTTTTATACATTTTTTTCAAGCAAGATATAACAAAATGAGCGTAACATAAATTTATATAGATTTTTTTCTATAACATTTTGATTTTTATAATAAGATATTTATGATAAGATAAAATATAGCTAACCTCCTGTCACCAAAAAGTACGATAAAAGGATAAATGCAAAGACCACCATAGCACTAGGCTTCACGAACCAGGACGGTCTTTTTAATTTTAAATTAGGCACTTCCAGGACCAAGAACGGTAATCGGTAAATGCACTCCATTTTGTAAAATCTACACTATCAAAATGGAAAAATAGAAGACTTTTGTTCCGAAAGCAGATTCACCGGCAACGTGACGTCTCCTGCCAACTCGTCACACACGTGCGTCGAGTGACATTTTGTGCCTGTGTGTGGTGTCGAATTGTGTATGTAGATTTGATCCGCATCAAGAACTTTTGTCTAAGAGGATTGGCTGCCCTTTTCACGTGCTGTTATGTTCGCGCGATATTTGAAAACACAATTGAACACGTTTGAAAAAGCTTTGTGGGCAACGTTGTGGATTAGTTTTGTTTTTCTTTTCTTGTTTTGCTGTAGAAAAATAATCAGTTCATTTAAATACATGAAGAAAATAAATTACAGAATACAATATTATTTGACATAAAACATTTTATTAAAATATTACAAATTTTACTAAATAACAACTAAGTAAAAACTACTTTTCTTATATAGTAATTTCTTATATAAAAGAAAAGTATTACACATATGATAATTATATATATATATATTATAAAATATTTGAATAAATAAAGTAGCCGAATATATTATTTGTAATGTTAAAGTTTCTTATAAAACATTTTGTTAAATAATATTGAGAACTAGTATCATTAAAAGATATTATAGAAACAAATAAATAATATCAGAACAAACATGAGACGCAAATGGAACAATAAGTAAAGTGTAACAATAAATGTAACAATAAGTTTTCTCATAAAACATTGCTAAGTAATATGTAATAAGGAATAGCATCGTAAAAAAATATAGTAATTATGAATATTGGAAGATGTATTAGCTATATTACTTCTATTAAGCTTTTGGATCCTTAATATATAAAGTGTCATAGCAGCATCTCTGCAACAGAATAGCTTTCTTCTGCTTATGAAGCTCTACAATAAGAATAATTAATTATAATATGCATAGACACAGCTATAGTAGAACAGAATAAAATTTATATTTTATTTAATTGACAAAAAAATCATCAGAAAAGATATTTACCAAGAAGTATTTCAAAGAGTGTAGACACATCCTCTGTTGAACACACATTCCTCGACATGAGATCGCTAAGTGTGACGTGTGATCGTATCTTCCATAAATCTTGCAAAATTACTAAAATGTTCGTATCGCAAATCTTTAGGGATGATTGCGAACTTGAAGGTAATGAAAAAAGTGAAGTGGTTACTCTCAAAGGAGACTGCTTTTTCAACAACTTGTCTATATCTTCAAGACTGGTTTCGGCTTCAATATTATTTGTGTTAATTATCTGCTGATTCTGTTCGTCTTCGGTAATGCTGAAAGAATATGAGAAGTAAAACTTATTAAAGATATATAATAAAGTTATAATAAATGAACAGTGAGTTTAACAAAAAAGTTTTTTATTCTGCTTTTCTGTTTCAATTTTTGGTAAGATAAGAAGAGAGGAGAGAATAAGGAGGAGACTTACTTAATGTTTTCTACCAAATTGATCATATCTAGTGGTATTTCTGGTGTTGGTGCTATTGTCTCTCGAGTTTCAGGAATTATATTCAGATTTGTCAGATTTATATTAATTGGAGGAATGTTCGATACGTTATACATTCCAGTTGTACTGTCGGCAATAACCGCAGTTTGCGTTTTTCCTAAGGCGCTTAATTCTTCCGTGGCAAGAATGTTTGTCGTCTCTTCTGCACGCATTACTTGTTGAGCTAAAACAAAAGTGCGCGTTTACTTGTAAGTATATTATGCGTTTATATAAAACGTAAATGATTTAAAACAAATTTCAATGTACGCGGTAGGCGGTTATTCTTGCCTTGGCTCGGGAACGCACACGGTTTGGCACGTTCACTGAAGAGCTGTCTCAAATTGCGTCCCCATTGCGTGAACAACTCTGTTGCCGGTTGTCTCAATAATTTCATCGGCGACATAGGGTGACGTGACAAAGGTATGTTTAAATCCTGAATGCAATTAAAGAGTCAAGTCAGAGCATGCGAATTCTTTTTTCAAATTAAAATTTTTAAAGCAGAAGATGAATCAAGCTTTAAAAGAAACCGGCTAAACATGTATGTAAAATTTTTGTTAAAAACAATCGCATTTACTTGCCTTGCAACGAATATTTGGATTTTCACGCCATTGCGTATATAGCCATTTTTCGTCATTCAATCTGATCGTTTCATCCACAATTTTTTGCTTTTTCTTACTTTTTTTAGGTTGTATGGAAACGGCATCTAATGGTTCCAATTCCATATTTACATCTGGCTGTTGCATTTCTTTTTCTGATAATATGAGAGCTGATGGTGGTTCTACTTCCATAGTTAATTCGGTTGGAACTGCTTCTGAATGACCAGCTGCTGTTTCTTTCGCGATTTCGCGGTCAAAGTTTAACTGTAAAATAAATTTAAATAAAAGTATTTAATAGGCAGAAAGAAGAGAAACAACAAGAAAAAAGAGAAAGATAGAATTATAAAGAATTAGTTAAAGATAAGTAAGAGAGAGAGAGAAATTCCAGCGTTTTCAAATTGAATAGCTTTCAGAGCAATTAATAACGTCATTTTGATAAATCAAGCAATATCATTTATCGATTTGTCAAATTAATCGCTTCGGGAGCAATTTAATTTGTATCGATCGAAAACGCTAATATGTAGTATGGTCATATTTGAAAACACAAAAATAATAACACAGAGAATAGAGAAAAGAGAATTTCATTACAGATGTGTACGTATAAAAACGCATACACGTTTTCTCTTTGTAGGTGTTTCCACTTGTATTTGAGACTGTCGCTTTTGTGGAGTCAACTCAGATCTTCTAGATCTTTCTTTTGATTTACTCAGAATTTCCGGACTGCGAAATTCCTGTGATTGTTGCCTCTCTTGACGAATCTCTGTGTGTTTGCCAAATTACTCAATTTATAATTAAAATTAAGAGAAATATACATGTGTATATTATTAATTTATAAAATAAAAAGAATGTTATGTATATATAGTTATTTATATATTAACATATACGACTAGCCTTAACATATATAACTGACCTTCTGCAATTACTACATCAGCAGCCGCCATGTCGGTGACGCTCTTTTCTCCCAAACGATCCATAACTTGTTCTTTCTCCTTTGTTCTATCGCTATATATACAAATCACATTGACATGTATTATTTATGTATTATTTTTTGTAATTTATGTATTATTTTTAATACACATACTTTGCATAAAAAAGAAAGTTTTTTAAAGAGATAACAAGTGCGGATAAAGTGAATATCACTTTTACGTGATGGATTTTTGTTATATTAGAATTAGGAAAAGAAGAGTTACGATACGAGGAAGTGACACAGTTCAGGAACTAACAGAGGTACTTCGCCATTTATATGCTCAAGCATATAATAGGCCAACTGCTCATCAGTCAAAACGCCAAAGTTCTGCCGTTCTGCCAAATTCATTTCTATCTGCGTATGAACGAAAAGATGTTAGAGCGAGCAGAGTCTTTTTTTATGTACGAATTTTTTGACATGCCTCAGTCTCAATTGAGACTTTTAGAGCAGAGTCTACTGTCAAAAGATCAGAGATATGAAAATTGAAAGAATAATATATTCGAAAATCGTTTTTTGATACGCATAATATTTTTCATAAAAACTACTTTTCTTCACAGTCGTGTAACTAATAGTTTGTTTTATATGAGATTGTCCTACCATTCGTCGTATTATGTTATCGTGATTTTCGTCCTGAAAAATATGCATGTCCGAGATAATATGAGGGGAATCTTGAGACGTAGATAATTGTATTTCGGGTAGTTCTTCGTATTCTCTTATTATTGGTTCTCTTATTTCTGGCCGCGAGAGAGGATGAATCTTCTCTTCTAACTCAGAAACTTCTTCTATAAAATAAAACAACCGATCACATCTTGAACCTTGTACGCCTACAGTTTTTTTGCAGATGCTATTTGAATAACTTACTCTGATAATATTCAACTTGATACTTATGAAGTTTCGTTATGCCGTACATCAGTTGCGAAAACAAATACAAGTTGCATTTGTTCGTTGTTTTCTTTCTTGGTGGCCGTGTTACTATTTTTTGAATTTTGTCGCTAGAATTACATAATCGAAAAAAATATTCGAGTGTTAAGAAAATATTTAGAGAACTGCATGCAAAAATAAAAATGTCATAATAGAAACATTTAAAAATATGAAAACTTTAATACCATAGTATGGGAACGTTTATCTGTTTTATTTTGAAACTGTTATATTGCTTTTTAAATAATTTTTCGCTGGACGTCGCAGCGTGCCAACAGACGACTAATTCGGGATGATGATTAAGTAGATCGGGATACGAAGACATCTGATAAAAAGAATACGTTGTATATTGTAGTATATTTATAAAGAAACACACAATTAAGTTTACAAAAAAAATCATAAACCTCGGATAAATGAACAAGATATATGTAAATTTTATCGCGATAAAATATATTACTTTATCTCAATTTGTATACGCGTAATCGTGTTTTTTATTGTGTTATATATCGAACGCGATAAAAACTGAAAACAAAAAAACATAATAAATAAAAAAATTCGAAATAGAACGAATATATTACCTTCTACACGTTGATGCAATTGCAATCCCTTATCACAATCGTTTTGTCTTTTTTACTAATAATAGTTGATAACAAATTAATAATCAAATAAGAGATAATAGCGATCGATTCGAAAATTTTATGATATCTGCAGTCTAAAAGAGCGCTTTTGTCCGTTACAAATTAAATAATAATAATATACATTAGGTCGACACTTGATCAGTTCTGATCTAACTCGATAGGTCAATTCAGTCGCGTGATTAACCCATCATGTCGCAAGGATGGCAAGCGCGATTGACCAATTAGATTGTAAGCGCCATTATTCAAAGCGTGCGCTCGCCGAAATAGTTTCAAAAAGATTACATAAAACTTTAGTCAAAAAGAAAGTTTTAAAAAAGAAGAGAAAGAAGCGATGAAAAGGGGAGATAAGTTACGCAGAGATTGTCTAGAGAGGCATCTTCGAAGAGATGCCTCTCTCTTCTCTGAGACTGTTTTTTTTTTCTTTTTTTTTTTTTTCATCACTAATTACTAGCTGCAAAACATCGATGCCGTTGCATTCTCGTGCAGTCGCTACATTTCGTCGCTTCACGTCGCAAGAGTGACCTGAATGTGGGTGCGGGGGCTGCTTTTGTGGCAACTGCCACGGTCTCTTGTAGGTGTATCTTGTTGTATAATTTTCTTAATACTTACCTTTAAAGCCTCAACAGATCTTATTAAAAAAAACAAAAGTATATTTTACATATACATATACACATATACATGTATGCGAGTATAATTCTTAAATAAGATTGTTAAAACAATTATTTAAACCATTCTCTCTAAAATAAAAGCGCTAGCCAAAGAAAATGTTGAAACTCAAATTATATATGTTAAAACATACTCAAACTATAATAGAATACGGTAATAAAATTCAAGGTGTACCTCAAAGCAACGTACGTATATAATCAACACAAATAAATTTTATAGAATACCCTGGAAAAGAACTTTATGCGTAAAGTTCAAAAGCAGTCCGAATGTGAGCTCGCAAACCTCATTAATTTAAAAATCACAAATAACAATTAAATTAACAGAAATGGTCTTTTCTGTGACAAAAGTTGAATCTACTTCAACGAAGGAGCTTTAAGTTTCGTGCTTTGTTACACCGCGATATTTATTACTATTGCTCATTTTACCTTACGTTTTCCGAATTCATTTGGTAGAGTTACTCAGAGAGCAAGGTATTTTCACAATATCATTGTGCCATAGTATTATCGTAATCTCCATTGATTAAAATTAGAAACAAGAAAAAAAAGAAAACAAACTATATATGTGATGAATGTAATTCCGTAAGAAATATACGTCAAGATATTCGAGGTAATAGTTTGTGTTTTATTATATTATTATTACCTTTCTAGCGAGAAGTCCAGCTCCTGATCTAATATAAAAAGAAAGTTCTTAACATACGTTTGTTTTTAACGCATTAACATCTCGAAAAGAGAACGCATGTAGAGACGACGTGGAAATAAATTGTGGATAATTGTGACAAATTAAGGAGATGGAACGGTGTGTGACATCGTAACGTATATCAATTCTATTCAAGTATTCTTTTTTTTTCGATTATTAGGAGATCACGTAATTACTAATATACAAATGATACACATTATCACCGAGAGTTCTATTACACAGAATAAATATATAGCGCACATTAGCGGGTTTTTTTTTCCAAGAATGACGCAATCGAGCCGTACTTAAGTTGTTTTTTTTTTGTTTTTTTCTTTTTTTTTTTTTAATCATAGTTATTATTATCGTTAATATCCATATAATTATCAATAACTACAGTAAAACACAAAAACAAAAAAAAAAAAAAAAA
>QVOB01018256.1:0-31280 GCA_014839585.1 Pseudomyrmex concolor | reverse complement strand
TATTTCCTACCTTTTTCTTGATTCACACTGAAGAAGATCCTAACCGAGATCGAAACGTTTGTGTACTTTTGATTCAAGAAGTTTTCTAACCCGAACATCAGGTTTATTCTCGAATTGGCCATGTCCTTATACTACAACCGATCATTGAATATTAACGAGCAAAGTTACGTCTACTCGGTAAATCTTTTGTAACTTTTGAGTCCACCTTTAATCATAGTCATCGATGCTCTTGATGCTCTACTTCTGAACTTCAACAATCTGCATTTTCATTCAAGATATGTTGAGTGGAGTGAAGCCAGCGATCGATAGAAGGAAAAAGTATCGGGCGTCATTTAAAACAATTATTTTTAAATAGAAAAAAAACTGATTAAAAATGTATGAAAAAAAAAAATAAAATAAAATAAAACAATTTTGAACGCGTAATCGCATTTAATTAGTCATCATCATAACGTAAGACGTGATATGCTTCCAAGTACGAAAATGAAATCGAAGACAGAAAAAGCGGATTCGAAACAGAAATATCAAATTAAAATAAAAGAAAAAGAGAATGATTAACAATAAGAGTTAAATGAGAGGAAAAAAACGCGCTTTCCGAGTTTTGTAAAAGTGGTTAAGGTAAACGAAAGAAAGGCAATTTAAACATTAAAGAATTTCCCGATTGACGCAATTGATTTTCACAATCGCACAGTATACAATAAAGAGTGAACAATAAAGTGATAAAACATTGCATGATAACAACTTGCATTTAGTTAATGAAAGCGCGACGTGTGACATTATTGGTACAAGGAACGCAATATCGAATCTCTTATTCGCCGATATTAAAAAAAAACGTCGTTAGATAAGAACGAGAAAAATCCAGCAGACGATAGAGCGCAAAGATTAAAGAGGGCGGGATAGATAGAGACGCGCACGCCACGTTTTTCCGACCGATCCTTTAAAACGTTCTGCATTTCACGGAATATAGTCAGACAAACTCGCCAGCAAGGAACAAAGATAATGCGGAAAAGCAGCGAGAAAATCGAAGGAAGAAGAGGAAACCGAAAAGTGACGGCGTTTTTTTGTACGCGCATGGAATCGGACAAGGATAAATTTCGCAACGATGAAGGAAAACCCCACGTAGAAAGAGAGGCGAGTACACACGGTCATAAATCTTGCACGGTCCGTGATCGCATGGGTCAACCTTTTTGAAGAATACACTGGGCGTTTACACGAGGTAGAAAGGATTGTTGTCGACGTCGGGGAAATTGGGAAAACATCTCGCGTGAGCAAACGCCGGACGGAGATAGCGAGTTAAATAACGTCCGAAAGAATCGACACCTTATAAAAAATGCATAGGCACTTAGTCGAGTGAGCGCTATGTAGGATACCGCCGTCGAAACTCGGATTAGATACGGACCGCGTTTCTGGTGCGACGTGTAAAAATGATGATTCGTCGGAATTATTCACATATGTATAGGACAACGATCTGTGAAGCATTCGTTTCTCTAGCGCGATTTTTATTCGATTTTTATTAAGTATATTGAGCACGCGCGGCATATACTGACACATTAATTAAATTTTGCAGTAAAAGCAAAAAGGAAAAATTAATTTATTCTATTAACGAGCGACTAAAATAAGCACGAATGCAATCGTGTTAATGAGCGGAATCCTTAAAATAAAAAAAAAAAAAAAAAAAAAAAAAAAAAAAACAAGTTTGAATAAAGAAAAGGGCGTCCCTTTGAAAAGCCAGGAATTCACTATGCCATTGAATTTTCAAGGCACGGTGCCCTATCTTCTCTATCTCTTCTATTGCTCCGCGCGCGTTATTCTCCGATTGGATGGGTGTAAAGCGAAAAGAGATATGGGTCGACCTTTACACAGGAATGAGCGCCGGTGCGAGAGAGAGAAATGTCGCGTAACCGGACAACGAAAACTCCAACGCGAGCTTGGAATATCTCTGGAGATTTAAACGCGAAGCACACGTTATTACTCTAAATGTACGTGCGTCCGCATAAATTTGCAGACGCGACAAAAATTTTACGCACCGCAGATAGTGTAGAGCGTGAAAAATAAAAGTAAACAAACTCGACAGACATAATAAAACGGCGCTCGTAACAATGTAAACGTGTATTAATTTTTGCAAAATATATTCAGAGGCGTACTTGCTTAATAAATCACCGCGTAGAATCCGACTTTTATTACGCTTGATTTAAGAAATTCCATTATCCGTTTCGGCACACCGGGGACCTGGAATAATGCATGAATCTTCTCACTTCGTCGCTCTTTGAACGTTAATGTTATATTGTTTTAACAATGTTCGATATGTTTCTCGTGCATTACAATGTAGCGCGCTTTTTATCTCTTAAGTTCTGCGGAGCAGAATCTCCGCGCAAGCACTGTGTAATTTTATATACACGAAGAAGTATGAGTGGCTTGTCAAACATTGCAATAAATACTATTCTAGATCAGCAGGGAAGCAACTTCTTTTCAATTTTGCGCAATAAAAAAGCGAGTATATCGAAATTCCGCGAGTAAACCAGCGCATTGACCTACCTTGTTCCGAATTGTGCTTACTCGACATTTTTCAGAGACGTGAATTTCTTCATGGTGCATCGTAAAAGCAGCAGCATGTTTCAAACTTTGAAATTATGAAATAAAGAGACCTGCCATATTTCCGCAGTCTTTATCTCCACGTGTCGCGGCGCAGCATGTCGTCCCATTTTTTTCCGTGTGACGCCGCAAAATTTGCGACACTCGACTCGTTATACGAGCACTTCTGTTGTATTTCGTCTCGACTTTTCTTAATTTTTCAGTCGCGCGCCCGTCTTGCCATAAATTTAAGACGCGCGTGCTCGCACCCTTAGCGTTCGCATTGTTCCATTCCTTTTCGCCGTTCTAACGTGGCCAGAATTTCAGTGGCCGATCGCGGATAAGTTTATTTCCTTGAACAATGTCGGGTTCTACGAGCGATCAATTCATGAAACTCATTTTTTTTTTAAATAAATTTTCTTTTTCTCTGTGACGATAATGTTCCTTTCTTCTTGCTTCTCACTTGCGATTTCGATTTGTTTTCTTATTTCAACGCTAATTTTCTCCACTTGAGTAGCTACAGATTTGCGCGTGACTCGAAATTTACAGTCGGTTGAAATGTGAACTATTCTTCATTCTTTTCTTTATTTTTCACAAGTTTTCATTTGCAATTCTCCAACATTTTTTGTCTCTTTCCAATTCCAGCATATTTCTTTTCTCACGTTTGCTCTGCTTGCTTCTCTTCGCTTCTCATGTCTGTTTCTTTTATCGAGGAATGTCCCGCAGAAATATAATATACTAAAATATAATATACAGCAACGCGCGGGATATTCGAGTTCGTAGCGCGATAAAATCGCAAACGATAACAGCGCGGAGGAAATTCCGAAATAAATGTTTGCATACTGCGATGCAGCCAGAGAACGATTAATTGCAGCCATGATAAACTCGAAAGCCATTACGCCCTCGACATCGTGTTTGCTCGCCTGAAAGTCATTTAAGAATGCGCGCTCGCGTATACACCAATTATCTTTCCGAGAATTCTAACGACGTATTACAACTGCCATTTATACGATTTCAAAACATATTCTATAAGGTGAGCACATCGCGAAGCTAAATTTGCATCCGCAACGCGGTCGCCGACGCGGCCTACTCATAAGCAAATATTAACCTATTGTGCTGTCCGACAAACCGTTCGATGAGTCAATCGTTGAGCAACGGAGCCCGAAATTACAATCGCCAGCGAAAGCATTGATGTCCGAATTTCATCGGAAGTGAAGCGCGACATCCGCGAGCGGATATATCATCGGTAGGCCGCGCCGTAAAAATATCAATCACTCATCAATGTACCCTGTTATTCAGTTGCGCCAAATATTTACGAGCGACATACTTGAAATAGCAATTGACTAAGATGCGCGTGTTCTCAGCGAGATAGCATAGACATTTTCTCTGCGTGACGGATATCGCGGAACCACTCGATATTGGCAAACTTCCCGACTGTATTTTTCTCTTTTTTTTCCCCCGTCACAGCACTCTCCGGCGAGCAACCTCGATGCGCACTGAGCCAATAGAGATGATATTGGCAAATATTATTCGTCGAGGCACAACATTAACATTATTACCTGCGATCCGCTTCCGATGACGCGGAGTCGTCTCTGTATTCGATCGTTACTATTGGCCGCGATATACTCGCTTACGTAATCCGCGAGTCACGAATTATCATGTTTCAAGTTTCAAGAAGCATTTCAGAGTATGAAAGTAGGAGTCTGTTAGAGCTATCTTGGATTATGGCGCGAGATAAATCGAGAGATCGTTAAAGAGAATGATGCAGGAACACACGCCACTCGCGCGTTTGTCAACAATTCTATATAATTATAATATAATAATGACATATGTGTGAATAGAATTGTGAAGTAGATACCTGCGATTCTTCTTACAATGTTGTGTAAAATTGTTGACTTTAAATTTATTCACCAAGGACTCGAGGAGAATATTTTTCACGACGATATTAATCTTGCGCCAGTCGCTTACGAAGATTTATTTATCATGTTTACGTCGATTTCAATTTCACGTAAGTGGATTGTCGCCACGAAAGCGACTTGAAGCGTTTTATAAGAGTTTTAAGTTAAAATTTCTGGTGGCACAAAAAATCTCGCTTTTTTTTTTTGATTATCCGAATCGTCGGTAAAATTTTGCGCGTCCTCGGTAGAAGGTGAACCGGTAAAGCTCTCGCGCATCGGCAGTAATCAAAGTCGTTACGTTGTGGAATCGATCGGGAGAACATTTCCCGATGTAACCCCTTTTTCAAAATCGCTTACGTCTGAGCGGATCGAGTGATACGCGGGAGTAAAGGACATTCAGACCCGCTCCCGATATCCATTCAATTGAGAGAATTGCTTCGCTAACTTCCGCGACGTCATGAACTTTACAGCAGTGTCAGGGTTCTAAATTGCGCTCGCGAATTAAGGAACTCGCGAAGTTCTTGTGGCTGTCGGATTTCCTTTGCCGTTTGATCGCACGTAAACAAATAAATTTCTGAGAAGTCATGCAATCTTATAACACCTCGATATCCACGTTATATACCCGCACGTTTGCGTTCTCACAAGACCGTCTACATCGGTGATATCACCGTGTAAAATTAATACAAAGACACTATGTGTCATTGTTTTTTGCTATGTTTGTCACGCAGGAGAAATAGAAAAGAGAGAGAGAGAGAGAAAAAATAACAGAGACAATATTTAACCGAAGGGAAAATGTTTATATGTAAAAGGAAAAACAATTGAAGATATTTCGAGCAACAGCGAGAAGATAGAAAGTGTTATTCGTGCGACAAATCATCTCGCCCGCTGACGAGACATAAAATCGAGCAAATGTTGGCGAAACGCCACGGCGGTGAAACACGGAAGAAAGTGAATCGCTGCTGGGAAAAGCTTTAGTGCGCCGACACAAAGCTGCACCTGCTCACAAAGTCGCCTTAATTGTTACGAGTGGCGCGTCGCTTAATCATCCTCAACAACAAACAATAATGTTATCCGGAAAGTTAGCATGCGCAAAGATCGTCTTCGGGTGCACGCGCGACAACGTTTTCCTAATACGAATATAAATATTGTAAAAGATCAACACGTGTTATGCACGCGCACCGTGCATTAAACTAAGGCTCTCGCAGACTCCGTTTAAATAACGAGAATTTCATAACGCATATTTTAAACCGCTGAACAAATGTACTTTCCCATGATTTATGCGAGAACTTGTCATAAAAAACGAGAAATATTTCATATCACTTTTCATTTTCACTGCGTCTCGTATCATATTCGTTAATACATTTATCTTATTGTTAATTTCTTTTTAGTTCTCTTTCCCTATCCAAGTCATTGGATTATATCATTGGAAGTTTTCTATAGTTTTCTCGAGCACGATTTAGTCGTTGAAATCGATACAATATTAATACTATTACTACGAATATTCTCAATTCTATATATAAAAGTCAAAAGAATAATAAACAAAAATGATAAATTAAAATTTGCGTGAAAACAAGTTGAACGAAATATTTCATACTTCTATAAATTCTAGTAGAATAATATGACTATTATATCCCAACTATTAGATACTATACAGCATGATATAATTCATCTGTTCTTCATCGTTCGTACACGTAGATTTATACTCTTCGAGAAATATATTACTATTGTTATCATCACTGTAGCGCCATATAAGGAAATAGTATTCTAGTAAAATATCTTACGGTTTATAAAGGATTCTCAATCTTGTCACGGTCGCTTAACTTACTTGTGCATTTTCAGTCTCTTACTTTGAAAGTTACTCGCGCACAGGAAACTCCGAATAAAAATCGTTAGCTCGTTATTTTTATACTTTCTACGTTACTAAAGTACTTTCTTCAGAAGTAAGACTTAAAAACTTGGATCTCACACTACTGTATTACACGAGATCTACATTTCTCTTGCTGATAACAGCTCCACTTTGTAAGAAGACTTTACTTTATGATATAACCTTGCGATTATGACTTTTGCGTGCATGCTTGCCTCGCGGAATCGTGGACGAGAACGATGTCATGTGAAATTTTTTTCTAGCATGCCTCAAACATGCCGTGGCCAGTGATGGTATGAAAGTTGCACACAAGCAATAGTGGGAGAACTTGACGAGGTAGGAGATCGCCTAGCAACGAAAATGATCACGTGACGACGCTGCGCGAGAACGTTGACGCGGCGCGGCGGAGTGACATGTCGCAACCATAACCATAATCTTTTTTGTACAACTGTCACAACTTAGTGCACCTAAATAAATGTATTTATTATTTTAAGTACACTTGTGAGTTGTACAAAAAAAGATTATGGTTATGGTTGCGATGTGTCACTCCGCTGCGCGGCGTCAACGTTCTCGCGCAGCGTTGTCACGTGACTATTTTCGTTGCTAAGCAACTTTATTTTACCTCGTCAAGTTCTCCCACTATTGCTTGTGTGCAACTTTCATACCATCATTGGCCGTGGCTCTGACAAGTCGGGGTGAGAACATTTTCGATGCGAAGGGGAAGCGATTTTTCCCACGAAGAAGATAAGTGCGAACACGTGCACTTTGATAACTGGTTTCCCTCACTCCGACCTGTCCGAGGAAATGGATGCAACCGCATTTAAAGTCTGCTCTGAACGCAGTCTGGATATCACTTGAACTCTAGCAATAATGTGCGGAACACTTAGATGGCAAAGGTTTTTAATCGCTGTCGAGCGTTAAAAGCTGATTGCACTAACATCAGTTAGCGTAAACTTATCGTTTCCTCTCTCTTTGTCTCTCTTTATCTGCGCGAGGTTTTTCTCGTGAACTTTGCAGTAAACTTTAAGAGCGTACACTCTGATAAATTTGGAGAATTTTAAATTTCCACTACTAGGTACTTTGATGATTAAGAGTTTCAATCAAACTTTGTTTAGTGTACACACACACCATGCGTGCACTCTCTCTTTTTCTTTTTTTCTCTCTTTCTCTTGAAAGATCAAGTATGAAAATAAATATTTTATCACTTACTTTCGCATTCACAAATGTTTAAACTTTTGAAGTGTACTGAACTTACTTCACCGCAAAACTTTGATTTCACTTTAATCTTATTTGATCAAATCTAATCTCTAAATTTGTCAGAGAATTTGCCCGAGTAGAACTGTAATCTAGCCGAAGATAGTGAATCACACAGACCTGAAGTTAGTTAAACCAGACTGTAGGTGCAACTCGACCCAAGTTGCGGGCGGTGTGCATACTCGTTCGTCGCAGCGCCGCGCGATGGGAACGAATTACTCCGGTGACGTATGAAATAGTCGGGGTGGTGAGCGATCAACGACGCGATTCTCTGCACAACGATCGCTTCACCAAGAGAGAAGCTCTCTCTTTTGCGCAAGGTCTTTATTTCTACGAGTTGTCGCGGCGATCGAAAGTTCTATTTTTCTATCACGCGTCTACGGCGCAACATCATCGAGTCAAAAAGTGCAATACGAAGAAGAGATCGAAGGTAGGGAAATGTGTCGTTGTCGCTGATTCCAACTAGAGCGAAAGAATTTTCCGCAACCGAGAGTTTTATCGTCAACGTCTCACCGATGTGTCGGACGGTGAAAGAGTTCAGCGGACGGACTATGCGCCACAATAAAGCGGAAGTTTCAAGAACATTTAATGAGAAAGAAATAATCCACATCAGCTCTAGCGGAAGCTTAGCTTTTCCAACATCCGCGGACGTCCACGCGTAGAGTATTTTCTCAAACATCAAGGTCTAAAAACCTCTTTTTCGCCGTGCGCAAAAAGTTAACTCTGCTGATGAACTTTCACCGCGGGCTTAAAGAGCGGAAAATAAAAAGATACACGAACGATCGGTGGTGGTGTGTATCGAGTTAAGTGTACCTTCATATAAAGGTTATTAAGTGAATAAAAAAACAGTCGTCTTAAGCAATTTTTACAATTTTCAACGGGAAAGCATAAGTGTAAGAACCGAATCTCGCTTAGTGAAAATCCTAGATGCTTTTCGTGTTAAATTAAATTCTCGTAATGAACGCTTTGTACAAGGTTTCTTGTAATTTGTGAAAAAGAGGAAGGAAATCGAAAGCACGACAAACAAAATGGACGAGATAATAAGTGCTGATACAAAGACGTACGAAAGGAAATCAAAAAGCGCAACGTGCCTGACTACAGGCGAATTTTCTCAGTTTTTTGCCATTTGTCTCGGTTTGTCTTTTCGCGAGCGATCATCCACGGAATGTCATCAACAGTAATTAGCGATTAACTCGAGCGAGCATAACGAAAGTGGAAAAGAAAATCCGGAAAAGTAATCGTAGCGCAAAGCTTCGAGCTCATCTCGTAACTATATCAAGCCGAGATAACTATTCCATTTGTATTCGTTAAACCGATTTTTGCATATTTATTTGAACGAGATCAACGCGAATAGAATATCTGTTACATCGTCGTGCGCGCCTTACTTTTTACGATTTAACATAATTTTAACCGCCGGGTCGCCTCGATGTCATTTCGATAGCGCTCTAATGGCTGTGAAATAAGAGTTTTCAATGCAAATTTAATTCATCCGACAGAGTCTCAAAGTCCCTCCGTACTTGTAACCGTTTATCGCATATTATACAACACGGCAATTGCTTGAATGCCCTAAAGCGCATTACGGTAATTAATTTAAAGCCGCTATAGCGACGGTAAAGGATTTAATTTTGCTATACTATTCTCTAAATTGCGACAAAGGCTTTGACGTGAGTCGAGACAAAAGACGCTTCCGCGATTAAAGCTGCCCATTACATCTGCAAATTCTTACACTCACTCGTTCACGGAGATTACAGAATTGGAAATTTTTATCGCGATCTTATGCACGCGCTCCCGAGTTTGATTTGCGCTGTCGCGGAAACAAATGGAATGGTTTGTGATGATAAGATGTGATCGATTTCAGAAAATTTAAATTTTTATGAAAATTTCCAAAACTCGCATTCTATTTTTTCAACCATACATACATACACATACATCGTAGATTGCGTTATTTTTATTGATGTACGATGTAGGGAATAAATCTGTGTTGCAGTTTTATGTGCCTTGAGAAAAATCGCGAAGCTTAATGTCTTCTGTAACACATTTTTCGATTGTTATTGAATCACTCTGATTACATTATTTCAACAAATGTTGGTTATCTCGAAGCTATAGAAAATTGGTATATCAGCGGTAGATGAAAATAGCTTTAGGGCGTTACTTGGCGGTGAATTATAGAAGGTTGACGTAAGAAGAACATGTCTATGCAATTACATAAAGTGCTTCGGAACTATTATAGCTTCTTTTATTTACTGAATTGTCTAATCATTTCGAAGTAGAATAAGAGAACAGTTCTAGAACGAACCTAGTGAGTATATTTTAAGTTTTATTTTTGGTTATTCGGCGCTGAATGTGAAATATACACAATACTTCTAGTCTACATTGCAGAATTACAATGTGTAAATATAACGATGAATGTTGTAAATTATTCATACTTTTCTTTTGACAATCACTTCCGAGAACAAGCGCTCTGAGAGATGAAAAATAATGGAATTGCAAAGGAATTGAATAGAGCATGGAAAATAAGTGTGAAATTTTTTTCGACATTTCTCTCCACAATTATCTTCACTCTTTCACTCTCTCTTTTCTTCTTTTTCTTTCTCTCTTTTTCTCTTTCTCGCTTTTCTCTTCTTTCTTTTTTTCCTCTTTCTGTCTCTCTCTCATTTTACGCACCGGCGAAAAGAGTTTCCCTAACACACATTAAAATAAAAAAAAGTATATTCTATATATACTATATAATAAAATTATTACTATTCTTAAGTGCTGCGAAACACGAAGGCTATTCTAATGTGTACTGTTATATTTATCGCTACTTGTACCGCTACTATTATCGCTAATATGTACTCTAACGCTAACTACTGTTACTATATTTGCAGCAATGTGCGAAACTTTTCCGTCTAAAAGCATAATATACTCTCGCGAAAGACACACCCGCGAAACACGTACACATTGTCACACATCATACACGCGCGCGAACGCGCGCACACATACGAAACATTATATTTATTCCGCATATATATGGATGGGGAGACACGGACAGAGACACGTACACGTAATAAACATTATTGTTTTACGAACTTTCTGTGATAATTATTAACAATCACTAAAACAAAAAAATACAAGGAAACATTAAGTATGAAGCGAGGAAAACGGAGAAGGAACTAAAGTAGTGGAAAGTTTAACGGAAGGTGAAAAAAGTTTTATGAAACGACGAAGGAAAGAAGAAAAGAAGGAGTAATGGACGTGTCTTGTTAGATGATATAAAAATCATTGTTCCGTAGTTTGTTGTATGATCGACGATCCGTTAAAATGATTGCACTTGCTCTGATCCTGCGACATGAAAAGAGAAAACAACAAAAAAATAAAAAATAAAAAATAAAAAAAATAACGAAGCAGAGAGCGAACGCAACAAATAACGCGACTTCGAGACGTTGCTCGGTTATTACAAAAATCTAAGTGCATTGTTATTTTGTATGGTCCCATGCGTTTTTTCTAAATGATGACAACATCGTGACATGCGATAATATGATAATGATTAATAAAAATAATTTCAAGCACACACAGCCGTTTTATGATATTTTTTTTATGTCTATCCTTTCCGAAGATATACTTCTCGATTCCATTTTGTCATTCTTAAACGTATAATCTTGAGTGTCCTGCTGATAAAAATAAAAGTTTCTTTATACATTGAAAGCCATAAATAAGTACGTAAACTAATAAAAGTATATACATGCGCAGCACCATTTAATGAAAATATGCAGGCGAACGGAAAAACACTAAATTTTTTACGCGGCATTTATGTGTTTATCTCGCGCGCGAGGCTGAAACGTTGTATTCGCGCAATATTGTGAAGTAAAGTTACGGATCTTCATGTTTTCAGTGAAAAATATTTTCTCTGACAATTATTTATGTTTGATAGGTAGAAAAATTCCGCGCGCTTGCACGAGACGTCGGATTATCGGATATATCTCGCGAAAAATCGAATGACGTGAGTGCATCACGCGCACATAGCGGGAGAAAAAATTAATGGAGCCATTGACTGCGGATGACAGTATCCCAGTGAATGCGCTTTCGCAATATCGTGGATCCAACCTGGCTTACCGCTTGAGCCGTCGCAAGCGCCAGATGCAACTCGTGCAGCTCATCCGCGCGCCGAATGTCCTCGTTCACAGCCCGAATTCTAAATCGAATTTCCTGAATAGCCATCTCAGCGAGTTTCACTTTCAATCGCTTTTCTTTGGTCTGCAACATAATCGTTTTCTCGTGATCGGGCGAATCTTTTTGTGAAAAGTCGAGGTAAAGTCGCAAGCATACTTCTAGCCGATGTAGTATCAGTTGATAGTTGATCTCGTCGGTCAATTCTGACTCGATCGGACTGACTGTATTCTGATCCCATAATCCCGCATGTACGCTGATACTCGGTCTCGCAGGATCGCTCGTGTCGAGATCATCTCGTTGATTTTGCGACGTTCCGTGAATTTTCGATTCGCATTTTCCTTCGCGACATTTCGATTCCCGAATATCCTCGACACGAGAAGCAGCAAAATCCTTGGGAAAGTTTTCTGTGGTAATCGCGGGATTCTTTGTCGCCGATTTCGAGATTTCGTTCCGCGATGCGAATGTCGACGGTAAAGCGACGGAGATTTTCTTCGCCAGCTCCAATTTCCGGTGCGTCTCTACCGTCGCATTCCTTCTGTCGCTAATTACTTCTCCGTGATTATCAGTCTGTCGAGGTTGCAGCAAGAAGCAGCGTCCTTTCGCAGCGCCAGCAACAGTCGGGAAAATGAAGTGTTCGTCGTCCTTGCGCTTTTTGCCCGAGGATGCAGCTAGTGGTTGAACGGAAAGGTGAAAATTTTTGTTCCCGCGACACGCCAGCAATTTGTGCGCAATTCCGATTTTCGTTCTTCCGATTTCGATCTTTTTACTTACGATTCAGACAATGGATGGATTTATTAAAGTGGAGAAAGAAAAATTTATATCTTTCTTTTAGATAAAATGATATTTTAGGTGACTATTATATCCCGAAATTTTCAAAAATGCATTGCATATAAATAAACTAAAGTACCATCCTTATCGTTAACGAATTTAAGATTAAGAAGGAACATTAAAATAACAATATGCTGCAATTATTAGTTGTTGTTTAAGTAGTACGCAACATACGATGAAGAAAAATGCGCGAGAAGAAAGAAAAAAAGAAACAAAAAGAACTGCAGAAATTAAATTAAAGTCTTTCACCTGAGGCGACGGAAACGTGGCTTTGAAAGGAAGACCTATCTAGCGACGTGTCGTCTTCGCGTTTTCTTTTTGGTTGAAAATTCTTGTTGAAAAGCTCGGGAGTTCTTTCAGGGCAAATCACTGACACAGTCACACTATTGTCCGAGATGTCGGTGTTAGATACTATCACGTCGGTGCCTATTCGTTTCTTCGACTTATGGTTTATCACATCAGATGACCTTGATTCCTCATAAACCTCACTCGAGATTATCTTTCTCTGCGAGATCTCCGAAATGGATCGATTTTCTTCAAGTGAATGTATATCTAGAAATTTTAAGTTTCTAAAGTATCTGCTAACTGATACGCAGTAAGAAGATGTTATCTTTTAACCACTATACTCACGCACGATCAGATAACGTAACAAAACACGCGGTAGATGCGTTGATGAAGATTTCATGTTTTAAAAACACGATTAGCCGTACGATAAAAATCCGCAAATGTGCGATATTCTTCAATAAACTTACGATAAATGAATGGAATAATAAGAAGGAAACAATCGCATTATATAGAGTTTTGACAAAAGCTAATTCCGGACAATCAAATGACTCTAAGAGGAAACGCGCTTATTGACTCAAGAAAATTTTGGATTTAAAAAGAAGCACGAAATTTTCTTCGAAGTGACGACAACGATAAGAGAGCGGTGCAGTAATAAGGATAGGGAATGTAATAAACCTTTGAGCGTTTTAGAAACGGCCGAGTACTTTCGCACAAGTAGCTTATCATCGCAGCACACGTTAAGATATTGAAAAGTTCTAGATATTTTTGGACCGCGCTCTATAAACAATGACTCTAATGTTGGAACTTCATATATATATATATATATCGACACGGATGAATAAAACTTAGGTTTTTTTTTGTATTGCATGTAGACCGTTTTGATTGTACGTGAAGAAAAGATGATACGAGATTTAGTAATTGATAAAAAGAATTTTTCTTTTCATATTTGCCACATCGATTATAATCTTTTGCGTTTCAACTTTCTATAGCGTAACTCGGACAACGCGGTCTCTGATGGCACTGTCCCGATAGGCGGAGCCCTAATTTGCGAAAGTGAATAATTATAACTCGAAAGAGATCGCAGGAGACAGATTAGACTGGCGTGTTATCGCTGCAGGGAGTCTTAAAAACGGTGATATTCCGTTAAAATCGTGCGATAAGCTAGAAACGTACCGGTCGGGAGAATCGATGTGGCACTTAATATCCGGAAGAACGTTCCATTATTCTCGTATATCTCGCGTTGACGACATCCTGAGTCGACGACGTTTCGCAGCGACGTGTCGGAATGAGAGGGAACGAAGGGAGTGGCTGATTCCTTGGTGATCTTTGTCATTTCGAGATTGCCACGATTTTCAGAAACTTCCGGATGCACCGTCGCGTATCTCGAAGTTGAACTCAAGCACTTCTTTACGACCTGTGTGAATTCCGCCAGGTGATTTAAGGTGTATATCTACATAATTATTTATGCATATCTATTATAATCTACTCGGAATTATCTCGGATCATTGCTGAGAAACACACGATACGCGCGAGTATTATAAGAAGGATTTACGTAAGCAAAGTTTTAAGTGACTTCTGGCAAATATTCAAGCAAATTTGGCGCAATTTGGTGCCAGTTGACGTCGTAAATTCAGTGAGCTCGAAAAAAAAGTGAACTTGATTGTCAGACGATAGTAATTGATCTTTCGTAACGTTTAATGGACCGTTCTATAAAGCGCGAAGGCTATTGTGCGCGTTTGACTGTATTATACCTCACACAAATATATATTTACGTCCACTTTCAAACTCTTATGAATGCAAAACTGAGAAATCAAGAGCGAGGAAAGAAAAAGCCGCGATAAGACAGCCGAAGGCGAAGTCGAGAAAAAGACGAGCGTTATTTAGCAGACGAATTTCAAGTCATCCATTGACGTTTATTTCATTTCGCGAACGCGCTTGAAAAGATTCGTAATAATTCACCTGATTAACCTGTGCTCGTCTGCCGTGATACTTGTAGTTCTGCCAGTACTTCTTCAACTGCGCCGAGGTCTTCCTGGTGAAACCCGCTTGATGAAAATCCCGCTCGATCGCGCGCCAGATTTCTCGGCGATCAAATACCGATGCGTTCTTATCGTCCAGCAGTGGCTCGTACTGAGTCATTATGTTCAGAAGATGCAGACGCTCGTCTTTGCTGAACTGGGCTCTCCTGCGACCGACGTTGTCCTCCGACAGACGGTACGGCAACATTTCTCTGCGAACTCGCAATTCCCTGTAATCTTCTCTCGCCTTAAGAGACACCTTTTCGCTGATTCCCTCAAGATTTTTCGACTTTTATCCCGGCTTTTGTTTCGACATGCAAATCCCGCTATCGCGATGCGCAGATTTTTTGTCGCGATGTACTTGTTATACAGATTATGAATGAGCGCTTGAAAATGCTTGACCCGTGACAACGATACGAAGAGATGAAATATTACGCGTTTCGTATTGAAGATCTCCTCACGGAATTGCACGGCGGCAGCCTCTTTCTTACGCAATTCCTCCTCAAGATTGTTATTTTTACGTTGCGCTTAGATGAAATAAGTAACAACAATTGTAATGATTGTGTTACACGAGGCGTTATATACGGACCATTCATCTCTTCCTCGCGTCTTCTTTTTTCTTCTTTCTTAAGATACTTATCCGCGAACTCCGATATTACAGGAGCGTATTGCTGTTATTGTAATTGTATGCCTACGGGACACTTATAACTTTCTATCGTCCGAACTGCGTCTCCTACGTGATGACTACATCGACGTATCGTTGTTTGCGTAATGTTTGCTCGTCTTCGGCTTCCTGAAGAGATCTCGCTACTACGGTCTACAGGCGAGTAGGAGTTAACGCAATTTGCGGCAGTTCGGGAAGCAGTTTGGAAAAAAAAAGATTCGGTCGGCTTTGTTTACACGGGAGAGAAACCGCGGCGGACACGCGAAACAAATGCCATGAGCGCTCTTTGTTTGTCATTTAAAACGGGAACGATAAAATTCGTGAGAAATTAGCTTTCGAGATACGAGCAAACCAATAACAGAAATTTCTCACGAATTTTTGCATTATTTTTGTTTTACTTTTATCTTTGTATGCGCGCGAGCAACATTCGTAATATCTATAAGTAATCTAGGTTCGCGTCCGCTCTTCGGAAAGAGCGTCTCGCGAGAAAGTGACAGCGCTCTTTTGTGAGGCGGTATAGTAAGGTCGTAAAACGCGCGCTCGCGAGCAACCGCGTCATAGCGAAGCGTTCAACAATATTCGCTGATTAATTACACATTTTCTCCGCGGTCCACCGCCGACCGGGAACTTTGCATAATCCTGGCAAACGACAGATGGTAACCCAGAAAACGAATCGATAGACGAATCGTTCACGGTTGAGGAACTTCAAAGAAGCGTGTTCGAAATTTGTCTTTAGCACCTCTTAGCGCTTCATTATTCTTCTTTTTCACTTTTTCAACCTACGAGATCGCCCGTGAAACACCTTGGCTTTGTGCTACCATTGCATAGGCCGGAATCATCGACGCGCGCGAACAATCGCGGGGAAGAGAACATCGGTAGACATCACGGGACATTGAGAAATCGCGATCAACCCCGGCATGCTGGGAATATGGACGAGATTAGTGCAGCGAGAAACCGTGATCCACGATAAACGCAAAAGGGATTTGTGTGTAGCGTAAAATAGCACGGATATAAAGTGGGCGTTGCGAAATTGCTCGCGCGCAAACGTCGCAAAAAAATACGACTTCAAATCGATTTTTAGTCGGCGCGATAAAAAGCGCTGGCTGGTACTTTGCGCGCTGCGAAACTTTGTGATTTTGTTCTGCCGCTTGCTTGATACGCGCAGTTTCAATCTCGTAATCCCGTTACTATTAAAAGCCCAAGATTTTTCTAGTAAATTTTTCGCTTTTCTATATTTTCGTGCAATGGATATAAAAGTCTAACTGCGCGAAGGAGGTATTTCAAACATCACAGAAAGACCAAGCTTTGATATTGAAATAGGAATCATAAATCTGTTTTGACTTTTTTTCGCGCTGTGCATAATTTAAATATATACAAACAATTTTTCGATTCAATTTAAATATATACAAACAATCGATTTTGCCTCGATGTATAACTATATATTTAAATAGTTAAACGGTGAGGGTTGTCCTCGGGTTCAATAAAATAAAATTCAAATTGTACTGTATGACTCGGCAATTATGAACCAGTGGTGGCTGGGTGTTGTGCAGAGAATTAATATTCAGCATTGTGCAAAACGTTTCGACCTGTTTATTCAGTCATCATCAGTCGCAAGACTGTGCTGTAATATATGAATATACAAAAACAATTTTGCAAACAAAAAATTGTTTTCGACTGAATAAACAGTTTTGCACAATTCTGAATATTAATTCTCTGCACCCCTCACCGTTTAACTATTTAAATATATAGTTATACATCGAGGCAAAATTGAGACTAGTTTAGCAAGATTTAGTGAATAATATACGACTTTCGAATAATATACTAACTTCCACCGAAATTTCTCGATTGCTAAATACAACGACAATAAGGTTGACAAATTACACACGTAACGGTAATCCTATTTAACCGATGTAAGAAACGAAGAAGTGATAAATAACGCGATAAATAACGAACTACGATTAATCTCACAAAATGCTCGACTTATCTTATTTCCAGCTTAAAAAAATCACTAGCTTTTGTCGTGCGACGAAATAATATAATCGTCACGAATTTCGTTACAAAACGAATTAATTAATATGCGAATTATCGCGAGATTAGAAGATCGCCTGCGAAGTGAGATCCTTATCTACAAAAGTACCAGTTGGGCACTCGGTAATTTCGCACAAATAAGAAGACAATTATGTTAAACGAGTAGGAGAGAAGATATCGCACACTTTACTTCCGGATATCAAAATGTACAACAAAATATAATTTTATTAATAGTCCGCGCACGTGTGAATATTTGCATTGCAAATATTGCGTCTGACGAACCAACCAACGAGCGGAATTAACGCAACGACACCCTCTACACGTATCTTTATATTGTAATATAAATGTGCAAAATATGTAGTCAGTTTAAGCAAATACAGAATTGCAAGAGAAATCGCCGCAAGCTGCTCTTTTCCGTCGTAAATCGCTTGGGAAACGTTCACCGACCAGAAATCGCATTCGTGTCTTCCATAAACATTCGAAGAGAACTCAAGCCGGATGTCGGGAAAATTGGGCCGGAAGCGATCGGATATTAAGCGCTTGTTAAAACTTGATGATTATCTCGAAACTTAGGTGCAGCTATTGATAGCTGTGCGCGGGGATGGCAGCACCGGTAATTAATAATCTCGAGCTTCGAAATGGAGGTGCGAAATATCCAATCTCGCCGGCGGCGTGTCACTGAGGCCGCGTATGTTCTTCTCTGCGAAGCCCTACGTGATTTGATTGATGGCATCTGATTATCGTACACGGTGCAGATATGACTCTGCTGCGCTGCGATCGTCGTGTTGCATTTCGACATGCGACATAAGGTGCTCGAAGATCTAACCGAATTATGTAAACAGGCCGCTGTAATGGGTCAGTTAATGTCCTTATCTTACAATTCTCAATGCATATGTTAACGTCAGAGACATACAATGGACAGAGCTGCGTTCGATATCGATATACATGTAGAAAAACAGCAATGTTTTTTCTTTGTGACATTATTTGATATTGAAAATTATTACTATTATTATAAAAAAAGTAAGTTTTATGTCAAGGAAAAACAACTGTGTAGAAAATGTTTATAAATGCTGTTTACAACATATTTATTCTTTTTTTTTCGAGAGCTATTATAATTATGTGTATAAATAATTAACTATTGTTTTATTTTTTCTGCTCTTATTTTGTTAATAATTATGTCTTATTTTTCTATATATATATAAAGAAAATATATATTTTATATAGATTTTTCTATATATATTTTTATACGTGCATATTCGTGCTTTTTTCTTTTTCTACATATTTTCTACGTGTTATTTACTGCTAATCTTAGTATACGTAATGCGCGTATTTCTTTCCCTCATCCCGTCTTTAGACGTACGTTTAAGGCATAATAGCGCACGAGCCTCCGACAATCTTTTTCTGCGCGGTTCCGCGCACCAAGTGCGTGTGTGAAGGTAATTGGTTGCCGAGGCACGTGATAGTTTTATTATTTGACGCGTGACGTAATGGGACTGGTTGGGAGAGTTACGGTAACGAGGAATAATTATACAGCCTACGGATAATGTGTCGATTATATATATTAACGAATATTGTTATGTCTTTTCAGAGAGGTAGCAAACTGTCAGTCACAATAAAATAAAAACTGAAAACAGTATCAGTTTGAAAAAATTTATACGTTATATTTTATTTCGTATGATTTCATTCCTTCACTATTTCCTAAGCAAAGCAAAATCTCTCGCATTTGCGCGAAACCACGAGAGAGCAGGATGAAACTCATGAGGCGTGAACCGTGAGTAACCCTAGATTATCTCGTTAAATTTATTGAGCGCACCAGCGAGATTGCAAGTGTCCGAGTTATATTCCGGAAAACGAAACGTGCGATTCTAGATGCGCGTCAATAAGGCAGAAGCCTGCTCCTTTTATCCGTCCGGTTCCTGCTGGCGACGGTGCGTTGCTTAACCGGTTAATCGCACACCGCAGGCCACGGAGAAAATTCTAACCACGCCGTAAAACTTTTTCCCGAACTCGACGTAACAGCACGCGACTTAATAACGCGCGTATTCTCTCACAGAAACGCAGAAAATCGTCACGGCGCCGCGACGATGTTGCACGAACGAGCAGCACATCGCGCGCCGTCCGCACTCATATCGGTTGCATTTCACAAAATTACTGCTTACGCACGCAAACAAAGATCGGATAAAATCCATCTTCGAAATATGTTCTCGCGAGATGCGCGAAGGTGGTTTAATGACATCTAATGAAGTATGATAGGCAGCTGCAGCGTCAGGTGCATCGATGCGCTCACGTCGCATTTGCATCCCTCGCGAACACGGTTGAATCGCGCGAAAACAAGCTGAATATTTAACACGTACGTTGACTGCCGCGCTTAATGGGATACTCGGCTGAATTTATTATGATGCCAGAGTGGGATAGATATTTTTTTCGTTTCGACGCGTGAAAATTAACCACGTGGAACTTGATCGATTATCAACACTTTTAGTCATTTTTTATTGTTCCGATATCGGACTTCATGATCATAAATATGTTATCTCAAGATTATTTCCTACATTGACTTTTTCTTTTATAAACTCTCTATTCTCTTAATTAAAGATTGCCTTGTCGATAAAACTTCAGATTTTGTCACAACTTTGTCTTAGATATTCGGTTAAATTCAATTTACAAGTAACATAGGTCTCGTGAATATAAAGTTAACTAAGATTTGATATTTCTGAGATGTTACATCTCTTAATAATTCCGTTTCTAAAGAAAGGTAATTATTAAAATTTTGTAGACAACTTTAAATAATACAGAAAGAGTATTTATAATAGATTACAAAATGAAAAGCAATTTGTATAAATAAAAGTCAGTAGTCTAAACTTTTGTAGTTTTTTAGTAATTATCGAAGAACAGTAGAAATGTGTGAGCGTGAAATTCATAGTGTCTAAGTGTAAGAATATTTCCTCTTTGTTACCTCATTAATTCAAGTAATATAGCTGCCATGTAATTATCATAGAATACCATAGAAGAGCAGTGTTTCAAGGCACAATTGCATAAAGAGAGAAGATCGTCGTACGACCCATCTGCTAGGTGAATTTTAAACGAATTCAGGACAAACGAATTAGGTCGCATCCGGAAAATTCATTTTTCCTTTCAACAGAAGACGGGACAACGTGTTTTACTCGCGTAAAAATCTCAATTTTTTGATCGCCAAATTAGGAACGCACTTTATAACCCGGAAAAGAATCGCGGTGTCGTCTCTCCTTGTAAGGGTGACAAATATCTGAACGTAAGAATTCATACATTATCATCATTATTCTTGAACGTGCCTCAAAAAGCCACTTTCTTAAGCGCGAATTCTGAGGAAGCAATGCTGCATCTCCAATAATATCGGATGTATAAATCATTTAATCGTTTCTCATCGATTACTTTGCGGAGCAAAAACAAAATTCTTTCGGAGAGAAAAGATGTAAGATACACAATATATATGCTATTTTTATAACAGAGAGTATATATTATTGAACTTTTGCCGATGCCCCAATTATATTCATGACGCAATTTTGGTATTTTTATTTTTACGTCAATTAAAGTAAAAATATGCAAACAAAATGAATAATATATACTATCTCTATCTATATATTTAATTTTCTCTATCTATATATTTATTTTATAGTAATTAAGTAATTGTATTAATTATATACATAACAGTATTATAAAATATAGTATTAAGTTAAGATAATATCTTACTGCAGTGTCTAATATTTACAAATACTTTTAATAATAATAAAACGTCTAATTTTGTCTAATTTTTTTATTAGAAAGGATCGGAATATTTTCAATAATATAAACTATATATATTTCTAATTGTAACATAAGATAATAAAACAAACAGTAATTTATATTTCACGATAAATTTAATAACTTTAAGGACGTTGGGTGGAACTTCGAATGTGGGATATTTTCGCCTAATGCAATTTCGTCAGCGAGCGTTTTTTCATCTCCCGTTGATGATAAAATTACGGGAGGCTCGGTGATGGCATGCTCTTTCTACAGAGTGTGCCTAGGTAAGGGGATACAATACCTATATAAAGCTTGAATGAAGATGCTCCCAGCTATTCACTCTCACCTTTCTCATAAGCGCGCGCACAACGCAAATCTTCGGACCGAATCGCGAAGAAAGATCGACTATCTGGTGGCAACAGTTTTCCGCAAAAAGGATTTTACTTATAGGTGAGTCAATTTACTTTTATTTCTTAAACATATTATATCGACATATATATATACTCTATGGCTCTAACTAAGAAAGAAATTGTCGATACTTTTACTTTAGAAATGTGTGTGTGATAAATTACGTTTCTTTTCTCTCGTCTTCGCGACATGTCAAAACTTATAAAAATTAAGGTATTTTTAAACTTTTTAATTTTTATTTGATATTGTTATATAACTTTTAAATAAATTAGGAAAACTTATAGTTTGAATTTTACATTAAAACAATAATAATTTTAATAAGTGTTTATATCACACTTTCAAAAAGTCGCTACCAAAGTTATTAGAAGGATTGTGTGTAATGCGTGTAAAGTTTAACTGGAGTTTTAAAATCGCATATATTGTCCTCGAACGCGTGTAATGTCAAAGCCGCGAGCAAGCTTCTTAGCTAAAAGAGAAAAGAGAAGCAAGTGTGAAAATCATTGTGCGAGAGTGAGAGTGAGAAATGATGATTGCTCGTTTTGGTCACCGCATCCTCGAAGAAAGTGAGTATACATGATGTGAATACACAAATATACACACATGTGTGAGCACGAAACGCACAACGATGATTCTGAATACACACTTGTTGCACTCACATAGTATGCAAATGCCATAGAGTTTATCTTTATGTTTTTCGAATATTTATGACAACAAACAATCAAACGCATCAAGTGAACAACTGTCAAGAAAACAACTAACAAATAATAACTGTGCTCTCTTCATTTTCAGTTACAATAATTATTCCGAATTATTCAACAAATTTTCGCTATTACAAAAAGTTTTGCGTCTACTTATATAACACAAAAAATAATAAAAGATGATAACTTTTTTGATACTTATAAATTGTTAGTTTTTTTTAATTGAAAAAGGATTTTGAAATGCTTATAAAAAAGATCGTTCGTAAAGTAAAAATCATTTTATAGTATATTTTCCTTTGATTTTACTTTATATATTATACGTATAAGAAAATTGTTTATTAGTTTTTTTGCACACATCTCTCGTGACATTTATCTACATAGATTAAACGTTACGAAACACGCAAGGAAACAAGAAGAGTTTGCGAAATCTTTTTGCTATAGCATATACTCTAATAAAAATGTAAACGCAGTGATGCAAAGAGCGGCGAGAAAACATTGAAAGGTTTTAACCTGTACACAGTACATCAACGAGTTGTGTCACTATAGCTGCTAATAAAGCAATTATTAATTTACCGCGATTTCCCGGTACATCGCACTCTCGGTTATAAAATCCGTGATGGATTGAGATTACAACATTTAAAAGAAAAAAAAAATTTGTCCACAATTTGTGTTAAGTAATATAATCTCAGAACGTACAAAGAATTGAGCAATGCGCGCTATGTAAACTTTCTATAATGGTAAAATTCTCGACATTATGTTTGATTGATTCGAACCGAGTGAAATGATCTTCAATCGCCTCAAGATACTCTCCAATATGCTCCTTAATATACCTCGCATCGCACATGTGCGCGCGTTTCTCGAATATAATATTCTTACTAATTTGACCAATCGCGCGACGAGCAAATAAAGCTGTCCTGGAAAGAAAGTAATTTTGGTTTCAGCGCAGTGACGAATCGATGGTCCAATTTCGAAGAAGTGACACGTTTTGAAACATTTTTCGAACTAGATGCATAATTTAAATTGTAAAAGCGTCTTTATGTGTAGCAACAGACAATTTAGATGTCGTTAATAAACGTGTTATAAGTCGTTAAACGTGTTATAAGTCGGTTATGCAATTAAATTACAAATTAAATGATTGCACTTTCTTTGATGAGAATTACATAGATGCTCTCTTTCAAAAATCTACAAATACCTTTTTGAAATGAGTCATCGAAATTGTCTACTTACTGCGCTTTTTGCGTTCGTCTTACACAGTGACATCCTTTCGCTAGCCGCGGTACTTAAGATGCGTTTTCTACCCACTACATAATAGTAAAGACACGTGCGTCGGAGACTTGACAAAAAAAAAAAGAGAAAAGACGATAGATATAGCGGGAGAACGAGAATGGACCAGGCGCTCGTATGTACGCAAGAATATTAAATGTCAATGAACATCCTGAAAACGCGTGCATGTCCGACCGTCCGAAGAATTTAACAGTAAAGTTCACACTTTCCCGCAGGGACGTACGCTTTTTTGCCATATAAAAATTTACAAACAACTCGTTGAAATAAATGGATGGATGACTCGGCGCGACGGAGCCAAATCTTTGCGATTTTTTTACACAGACCAATAAAAAAGCGCTCAATAACATGTCGCTAAATTTATCGCGGACAAAAACCAGAAAGCAAATTTTTTCTCGCTAACTCAATAATTGTCTACGCGAGAAATCGAAAAAAATTAGGCAGTGCGTAAATCGTTTTGCCAACGAAATCTTGCCCGCGATGCGGCGAGAGAGGTGGTCGGGATATAAGTTCCAATCAATTAACACGGTCAAGGAATTCTAGTCGTGTAATTTTTGCCGTCGGCAAATTCGATTGGTACGTCTCCAAATAAAATCCCATTTTTCCCGGCTATCACGACGGTTACGTATTTGGAGTCGTCGACTGCTGGCATTGCGCGGGTTAGAAATCACTCGACGAACATCGACGATTTTTCACATTGACACGCGGCTTTGTTTTTAGCAGACTGCGCCAGCAGCGACGGCAGCGGCATTCGCGCGTCGGTGTATAAGGAAATCGATGTCCCCGTAACCCAGACCTATTGGACGTAACAGTTTTCACTGCGCGAGATTCAAGCTCCGGGTACAGTATATAAACCGCTGCTTAAATCGTTTCGTCATTAGCGTCATTCGCGTCATTAATGTCCGGCGCGAGCGATTCTCCGCTTAATTTCAAATTTAATTTAACGTGCTACGAACAATTTCGCGTTTGCCGTCGCGAGCTAAATTATTACGCGCGCGCGCGCTTCTAGCAAAGATGTATCGCCGTAATTTCATCTACGTGGACGTACCTCTTGCCGTTTATGCAATACTGTTGGACAGAATGGCCTCGTTTCGCACCATTCTTCTTTGTAATATACAGGAATACATGCGTTTATTAAAAATCATAAAATGCAAAATTACGTTGTAAGCGTCTTTAAAAATGGAATTACAGCGAGTAAAGTGGTTTTTTAATTCTATTGTCAATAATCATAATAATTGTAAAATTATTCCGTATTGTTCGTTATAACTCAAATTGCTCTATGTTACAAGACTTCAACATATTGTAAATCAATTCAATACTCTCATTAGAAATCTTTATTCGAGTTTGATCGCAATCCTTGCCAACGATCGAACAGGCTAGACGCACCGGATTTAAAATTGTACTAATCTCTCGGATAGCCCAGTTTTTCGTGGCGTGGCTCGATTCCGCGAGAAAGACGTTCGTTATGAAATCTCCATAATAAACGAGTGCTGTCCCGCCTCGTTATTAAAATGCCGACATCGACAACTAAGCGACCGGCGATGTGGCTAGAAGAAAACCGCAGCATCTCAAGTGCATGCTACACTTGCCTAATCGCGCGACCGCAAACAGCGATGTTACGGCCGGGCCGGCTGCGCAAAGCTACACGAATTTCGCACGATAATTACATGACGCAGATCCGTCAGTCTGCTGTATTTCTTTAAGACGTGAATTATGATATCCTAATACAACGACCGAGTTGGTTGTCGGTTTCGAAAGAGGCCGCCGAGTCTCCGCGTCGCACGTTGTGCCTAGAGCGCGTTAGGAAGGGTGAGTGCTAATTAACGCGTAATTAGTACATCGGTGCGTTAATTTGATTTGCTGCCTGACTGTCGTGAATCGAGAATATCAGTCTCGATTGAATATTCCATCGCGCGATTTTGCGTTCGCTGTGAATTACAGAAACGAGAGTGCGCGTGTAAAATATACATCGGAACTCGATGCGTACAAAAAATTCGCACGCGTTATTGCGAAACCGCGACAATCAGTCGTCCATCGCTCGGTAATTTAACAATATCGAAATCGATATCAATTACGCATTGCACATGCAGCAATTACATTTAACAGAAGCGATGACAAATACAATTTTCGCGGATCTAACAGGTGTGTCATTTGTCGATTACAATTTTTGTTTGCATGTATAGTGTCGCACTCGCGTAGAGCTTTTTTCTAAAATTTTTGTGATATTTAAAAATAGTAATTGTTATCGCACACGTGACAATTTCTTTGTTGTTCTCATTAAAGAAAACACCCGAATATACTTCTCAAACGGCGAATGCTATTTTTATTATTCTCGGACTTTACACGCGCTCTTAATCTTTTTTTTAAATTTAATTTAATTAAATTAAAATATGCGCAATCAAGTCAATTCTTCGCTATTACAGCAACAAGAATCTTTCTCTCAGGCTTATTTCTGTAACTGAACGTAGCGTGAGACTCAAGAAAAATCTTTGCACACCCGTATCAATTTCTATGAAGAATTAAGTTCAGAGATTTGCAGAACTAATGATTTATGGAAACGGAGCTTTGCGTAAAATCCGGGATATGTGAAAGTGAGTTAAATTAGATTAGATTAGATTCGGAGGCAGGAAGGAATCAAAGATAAATAAATCTTTATGCTATCAAAATTCCGCAAAAATCAAAAGCTATATATCTGATCAGTGAAATGTGAACTTGATAATCTCGCAAAAGTGAAATCTATAATCGTTATCTGTAAATAATGCGCTTAATATTTTATAGAAAAATATATAGAGGGCTCTACATAGAACAATCATATAATGTAGATCTCGAGAAATGCGTACATGTAAACACATATAAAAGCAAGCGATCTATACGTGTCTCTAGTCGCGGAGCGGCGCGACTTTCACCTTTCACCTCGCTCGCGCACGATTCCTCTGTTGACTTCTCGAACTCTTGCACAGATACGATGCAGCATCGGCGCATCCGATCGTACGTGCAGTGGTAGCGACGAACAACGACGCGTCACGATTCGGTTTCACTAGTAAATTCGTGGCATCAAATCGCGCCGATGGAAAGCACGATGCTCTCTCGCGCTTCTCGTAAATAAGATTTAACCGAGAGTAACCATAAAGAATTTTGGCTTCATCGAGTGACAAAATAATGACGCTTATTTAACGTTGAAACCTGTCAAAAAAGTTCGGCAAGTTGACGTACATTTCGTATGTATATAATATAATATTATATACATATACGTATATATATCGAGTGTTTCGTGATGCAAATAAGTAACAATTATTTATGCAAATGATTGATGCCGTGCGCATGTATAAACTGCCACAGTTATATAGTTATTATTTTATTACAATAATTGTAGTGTTGATTATTAGCATGTTACATATTATATCTAAACTGTCATTTATTTATTGATTTATTATTGTATAATCGATTAAATATTAAATTTTGAATTGCAATTTAATTATTTTTATTGATTCAATTTTTTTCATCTCGAGAGCTGTTGTTCATCTTCTAGTAGCTTCTTTATTTGCAATGAATATAATATTTCACATGAGAATTGCGGAAAATATGGCTGAGCAATGCGAGAATTTATGTTAAAAATTAGGTTTATGATATTCTAAAATTGAGTAATCTTAATATTAATCGTTGTGCGTGAAACAACAGATTTATCTGCGCGGAAAAAGGCAAGGTTAATATATATAACATTTGTATAACTGAAAGTACAAGATTAAGTGCTCGTGAGGTATATATCTATAAATTATATCTCAACAAGAGTGAGGGAGAGATATGGACGAATTATGAGATGTGTGAGACGAGACAGCTACGTTGCGCATAATCCGTCCTGACGAAATACGCCGCCAACATTCGTCGCCGCACGTGAGAAGAAGCAAACAATAATGGAAACGGCGCCTGGTTAAAAAAATATTCAGCGATCGCAATCCGAGATTAAAGAACGAATGCGTTACTCGCACGCTAAAGTTTCCGCTAAAGCTCTGTCGAAATCATTGTACGCAATTTCTTTTTTTTTTTTTTTTTTTAATTATTCTATACGACGATTAATTTCGCGATCAATTTAGAACCTTAAACCGCTGGCAAACAAGCCAAAAGCGTTATGATAATTATCGGCAATTTTGCTTTCGAAATTAGAAAAAGAAGTAGGAATATGTAGAAGAAATACATCGCTCTGTATGTGCTTCTCAAACGCACGCGAGGACCTTGAAGAAGCGCGTGTGTATCTAAAACGATTTTCATATAACTATCGTCATTTTTTGTGCGTATCAGAACGCAGAAACTCAGACCTTGAAGAGAAATCACGCCGCGTGTCGTCTGTGTACTCTCGCTTCTCTTCTCATAATAAGTCATCTCGTCTGTGCACGGTGACGTCAACTGTCAAAAGCCGCGATCACGGCCATAGATTTCATAATGATCACTTTCTACTTTCGACGAAGAGACCGCGTCTGCAGGGCTCATCCTTGTGAATATATCTTCATATACTCAGCCGCATGTCGATCTTCACACATTTGACCCTCACACCGCGATTTTGCAAAACGATTATTTTTACTGAAGACATTCTATTCGCACAAAATCGAGACTATGCTGACTCGGCACAGTCTTTTTGAGTAGACGGAGAAAAAGATCAAAATTATTGATCAAGATAAATTTACAGGCAGAGGATGAGGCTTATCGCGACGATCTTCGTCGTCGCTTTCTCGGGCGCAGCAGTGGGTCAAGATTTCGGCGGTCACGCGCTCTTTGTGAGAACCCCGGACGCGGAACCTGGTAAGAAAAATTCGCGAGGCTAGCACAAGTCCGTCTTAAGCACGATCGGAGATAGAAAGAGAGAGTAGCGGTACAGTTGTTCTGTAGCTGGTAAAATGTCAATTTGATCACAAACGAATCGTTTGAAATTCATTAGCACGCTCGAGAGTTCAACGGGCTGCTGCCCCAGCATCGCCGGCAGACGTGATGGCGCAAAATATCCTAGAGTGGATTCAGGGACTCTACCAGCAGGGCGCACGTAAAAGTAGGTTTCCGACTTACAGCCGTCGACAGGAAACGGCGCGATATATGAAGCCGTCCCATCGCCACGCGCGAGTAAACGAGTTGCTCTTCTTTTTTTTTCATTCTGTCATGACAACTGACTTTAGCTATCTGACGCTGCGCGCTGATTTATAGACAGTTCAGTGCCGCTGATGATCAGAGGGAGTGCTACCACTGGATGTAAATTGCGATTTTGTGCGCAAAAGCTGCTACTATGCGTAGCCAACGCCGCAGTATCGATTTAGATGTTAGAAATACGCGAAATTATTAATCCATAACTCGCCGGCGCTATTAATCAATCATTTTATCGTGACATCTGGACGTCACAGAAGTCTCTTCATGTTCGACGCTGGGATTGGCTTTATGCACGCTTGATCCGACCGACAGCAAATCGTTTTCACTTACAACGCACTACCAACTTAATGCACCGATTTAAATCGAGGCACACACACATACACATTTTTATTTTTTTTTGCTAAAACTTTTTAAAAATAGTTTTCACAAATAGTGATAAACGCATGTACTTGTAAAACTGTTTATATAGATTGTAGCTATATAAACAATATCTATAAAAAATATTGTAATTGCATTTTTTAAACAATAGTTACAACTATTTTCAATTTTTTTTTCAATAATATTTAAAAAAATTTGTACTAATCTGTTATCGTAATTATGTACTCATTTAATCTAGTACTTTTTGTCCTATTTTTCATTTAATCATAATTAACGAAAATAAAGTTTTACAACAGAAAAAAACTAAAGAGAAACCTATAGTAAGTTATATTTACTTTACAAACGATTTTCTTAAAAAGTTTTTTCTGCAGTACATTTTAATTGTCATCTTTGTGAGAATCACACAACAGTAGATTCTCGCTTCCGACACGCCCGCATATTTTTACAGTTCGCCAGCAATCAGAATCGAACGCATATCTGCCACCCTTCAGCACTCAAAGACCGCCCGAGAAACCCCGACCCTTCCAACCGGCCACTCAGCAGAACGGCGTGACGAGTTTCCCCGTTCAGAGGCCATCGTCGCTCTATACTCCGCCAAACACTGGTTTTCCATCACCCTCGTCCCCGACGTATTCCACTCCACGGCCGAGTTTTCCAAGTCAACAACCCTCATCGACGTATGTGCCGCAAGGTTTCAGCGGTTCTACATCCTACAATCCTCGTCCAAGCCAGCCTTCATACACCAATACGGGCTCGTCAGCTTTTCCTCCGCTGAGCTCCCCAGATACATCAAGCACCTATCTTCCACCACAGTCGCCATCTTTCCCATCTACCACTCAGGGACCGCCTCTACCCAGCTCTACAATAGACACTGGTGGTTTCTCTGGCAGCCGCTTCCAAACTTCCAGCGGCGTCGCCAGCACTACAGGCAGTTTTTCTGCAAGTGCAGGAGAAAGTAGCGCAGGAACATTACAACCGCCAGTAACGGGAGGATACTCACCACCAGGTGGCTTTTCCACGTCGTATGGATATCCTTCGGAACAACCTACTCCGAGCTTTCCTACCTTAGGTGGCGGTGGCTATCCTTCTTCTGGCTATCCGGCTTCCACTTCAACAGATGGATATTCATCATCCACCCCCGGGGGACCGTTTCCTCCATTCACTACGCCAGGTGAGACTGGAGGAGGTGGTGCCGTCACTTCTCCCGGTATCCCAGGAACTCCAGGAACCGGTGAAGCTGGTGGTGAAGAAAGTGCAGGTATAAGTTTTTTTTTTAATACGATCAGTGCAATCAATAGAGAAAAGAAAAAAATAATTTGTAATTTTGTCATCAAGGTGAAGACGATCTCAATCATCCACCACATATTCATAATCTTGACGTCGAGTGTAGCAAAACCATGATGACGATCAATATTGAATTCAGTCGCGCGTTTGATGGCGTTATTTATTCTAAGGTAAACGCAACGAGTGTGTCAGACGAAACGATTTTTAGCGTTATTATAATGTGCCGATAATGTTATTCTGTTGTCGAATTTTAGGGATTCTTTATGAATCCGGAATGCAGATACGTAGAACAGAATTCTGGTCAGACGATGTACTCTTTCACTGTGAGCATGGACTCGTGCGGTACTCAATTTATCAACGACTTCGAGGGTGAAGCAGGTCAAGCGTATTTGGAGAATGTTCTTGTATTACAAGTTAGTACCAAACTCAAATGCTTTTTCCGAAACAATCAAAACGATTTCTCGATTCATTAAAAAGGAACTTCACGTGTGACAAAAATAAAATATTTCTACAATTATGATCTTTACGTGTGTGAATAAACAAAACTCGACATGTAATAAGAAGTACTTCTTTGTACTTCTTTGTAATTAAACCGATTTTGATCCTTAATTAACGTTGCAACTCGTCGGTTTTGTCACAACAAGAGTTACAAAATGGCGATTTATGTACACAATAATTGTGCACTTATTAAGCTATTAGTATTTACTTTGCAGAGAAAGAACAATTTGAAATCGGAAACGATCTCGACAGATATTCTAAAGAATAATTGTGAAAAATATAGAGCAA
>QVOB01018255.1:0-22995 GCA_014839585.1 Pseudomyrmex concolor | reverse complement strand
TTCTCGTCTGATCACTGAAGTCAAGCAACGTTGAGCACGGTTAGTACTTAGATGGGTGACCGCTTGGGAACACCGTGTGCTGTTGACATCTTTTTTTTTTTTTTAACTCGAAACAATATTCATATGAACCTTTTTATTCAGATCGTAAACTTGTTTATTTACTAATTATTTAAATTATATAATAAAATATCTAATATAATATTTAATATATTATTCTAATATCAAAATTTTGATATTTTATATTTAGTTTTTTATATTAATTGTTTTGCATTTATTTTATTCAGATTGTATGCAAAGATATAACTTTATTGATTTATTATTTAAACTCTGATTATTTAAACTTTGATTTAAATTCGCATCTGTCTAAGGAAAATTTTATTTTTGGATTTGCGTGTACAGAGTGTCGTATAGCAAACTAAATTCAAAACAAATGTCAGGTGTAGTTATCACATAGAGAGTAACTCTCACGGTGCGTACTCGATTTCAACTTTTTTCAGCGGAACATCAATCTCGCAAATGGAGCACTACCGAGCTTTGTTGCATCGCAGCAGTTTACACGACCAATGGCGGAAATGTCGGAACATCGCGACGAAACGACATACGTCGCGAAAGAGAAAACGCTTACGAAGCTGCTCGCTTCGTAAAAGAATCGCGAAAAGATAGTCGCTCGCCGTTGGTACTTTTTTGACACTTTTTTTTGAAACTAGATGGATTTAAAAAAGATCGGAAAAGGCGCGTTTAAGTTGGCATGTCATCCGGAGTCCAAAGGTTCATAGACATTTTTCTATTTTTTTTCTTCTCGGTTTTCTTTTTGTATTCCTAGCAAAAGCTAGATTATCTCGGTTTCGATGGCTCGTGAAAATCTTCCCCCGATTCATTAAGACTTCAAAGCTGACCTACCATTTTCGAATTAACGGCAGGTACTGCTCGGTGAATATATAGAACTCGCTATAGAGAGATTCGCCATTGATTGCACCAGTCGGATATTATTCTTGTCGTTCTTCTCATTTCGCTTATCTCTCGTGACAGTCCGCGCTTTGATATAGATTACAAAGGGAGGACACAGCAAAATTGTTTTTTTTTCTTTTTCTAACTTATTGTAATTCACAAAGGCAAGAAATTTCGACTTTCTACGCACTGTATGTCTACTTACATTACGTATTGCGATATTAAGAGATATTTTATTGTGAAAAGCAACATGTCTTATTATTATCCTTGAATTAATTATTTCGTAGTAGCACATGAGAAATCAAGCGACGAGTATACTCTAGGGTTAATTAAATCTCAGAAAGTATTACGTGGTATACATTGCGCGGTGCTTTAAGTTCGAGCGGTCTTGTTCTGTTGTTTTCTTCTTTTGTCTTGATTTCCGTTTGCTCGTTATATCATTTTTGTTAATAAAGGAACTACGACATATTTCTCGCGGAATATACAATATAATGAACTCAAGATTCAATTTAAAAAATATATAATTTAATCGCGAAGAATAGCTGTTGCTGCAAAAACAAGTGTAATTGTGCTGTCAGTTTTATTATAATTATAACACAATGTACACACAATTATTCTCTCGTTATGTGTAATATAACGAGACTTGTAAAAGCTGACATTCTTTATCTTCCTTTTTGCACAGTATAAAGTAATGAGAAAGGAGGTCTTCTATGCATATAAATTTTACTTATGTTTCACCTGTATAACATAATAATGCTGTTTCCTCCACCGTCTTTTTGCGTTGCGTTCGTTCTATCGTTACGACATTACATCATTATTATTTTCCTTATTATTTTTTTCTATATTATCTTTCAGAGAAGGAGCAGACAATATTTTTTTAATTTGTTTTTATTAGCGAAAGCATTGTAAATGCTTTCTTTCCACTGATAGAAACGATATTTTTTTGTTTCAGGTAAGACATCTTTCTTCGGATGACGCTCGCAATTATCAACAGTCGCGCGATCATCATCCGATCTTTTTAAATACGTAATTAAAAGATTTCAATAGCGACAAAGCGGACAAAAGAGCAAATCTCCCTCGTAGATCATTCGCAGATAAGACGCGGCCCTCAGAAACTTTCGATCTGTAATTGCCATCCTTAATGTAATCAGCCATTCCACGTTCAATCGACTATTAAAGCCTATCTCGCGGCGACGAGTGGAGAACTCCGCCCTTCGAGTTTCGAGTGATCGACAAGAGAGACGCGGCGTCATCGAAATTTCATAACTTTCGCGCATATCTCCATTGCCTTTCCTCCTTCCTATCTTACTTTCCTAGTCTCGCAATTCGAAGTTAATTAAGCCCGAGAGTGGCAAAAAGAAGATCGCAGGATAGAACTCTCTCCGGCAGCCACGCCGTGAGAAGCGAAAGGGCGATAATCTAAGACGACTCCCTTGTTTCATTCTTCGAAGTCCAAACTACCAGGAATAATTAATAATACCCTTCTTCTCTTTACCAAGTTCGTCTCTTTGACCGTACGGAATTTTATCTCTTTTTCCTCTCTTTCTCTCTGACTCTTTCTCTGTCATTTTTGTTCCACGACATTTTTGTTTCATCACGCAATGGTTTTTAAGGCAAAAATAAAAGGGTAAAGAGTACAGTAACGTTTGAATGAATATCCACGGGACTAATAATTAAATGAAATAAATTGAATTGATATTTTTGAACATGCACACTCCTGTATATTTATATCTGCATTTGCCAAAGTTTCGCACAAAGAAAGAAAGAAAGAGAAATAGAGACGGAATAGAGACGCGAAAAATTTTCTGAGGGGTGAATGTTGCTGTCGACGCAGAAGCAAATATTGGGACGTGATTTACGGATACAAATATTGGCGCTCGTTAAAGCACGGGAAACGGATTGTCGAAGTCGCGGGAAGCGGGAGTTTCCAAAGGAACGAATGTTTTCTGTTTTCTTTTTGCCATCCCTTGCTATTCCCCGCCGCTGGTCGCGTTCTGCGTGGTTTCCGACCGTAAGTCAAACCCGCGTTTTACCCGCCGAACGGATTGATCTACATGTTTACGTGTCGGAAAGCCTTTTTTACGGAATTTCTCCGGAAACAAAAAATATACCGCGACGAGCGAGTACACGAATTGAATTCGAACCCGTGCCACAATATAGTCTTTATCCTGTTAAATCCGCAAAAAGTTTTATATATAAAAAAAAAACAAGAATATCGCTGATATTTTATGAAGAAAAAATTAGTATTTTTGTTATTTTTTCGTAGATTTTATTTTTTTCGAATCATGTTGAAAGAATATTAACAATTGATTTAGTTAAAGAAACCTCACGAGCGTTTCTCTGTAAAGTAAATCAAATATAGGAAAAAAATGTTACAGCGCAGCGGCGGATTTTTGAATGAATAAAAAGTACGCTGGAAAAATACGCACTAGAAAAGTATATTTGAAAATGGAAAAGAAGAGAACACGATGACAACAAATGGTATCGAATAAAATATAAATATGTAAACGGTGTAAAAAACTCTCGAGCGATTTATGAAAAAGCTCATTTTATATGAGCGAAATGCTCAAATCAATTTAACGCGCGATTATATAATTTCCACGCGTTTCTCGCATTTAGCGTTTTGCGCTGCAATGCATTTCCGCTAGTGCATTTCGTGAACGCGCGTATTTCGCTGGCAAAACCACACGCATCTAAATCACGGGTAAGCCTTGTTTATGCAGCTGCAAATTATGTCATTACTTAACGAAGGTACGCCGTTATTCGAGCAGCGGCGGCGGCGTTAATGATTAATGGAACACTTTCTGTTCGGCTACTGTTAATAACCATTACTCGAAGATCTCGTAAGTCTCTTCGAATGCGCGATTGAAACAATTTTTTTTTTTTTTACTTATTTCGCGCGTTTTATGTGCGTGTATACATATTTATGTATAATATAATAATTTCTCGCGAGACTTTCCCACAGCAAGCGGTGCCGAGAATATATCTTAAATATCGTTGCGATTCCTCCGAACTCTCGCAACTTGCGCATAAAAATAACTAACACATTGCTTTTACTCAGCGAACTTAGAATCGCATCAATCACTTTACCGATTTTCAGTAACTTATAACGTTTATTACAAAATATAATGAAATTTATTCGAGTGACAATCTTCTATATCGCTTTTTCATCAGATATTCGCTGAAATGCAAAACACATTTCGTAAAATATGCGGATGATTTCAAATTCCTTGATTATTTAATTAAAAAGACGCTCGATAATTTTCACGAATAATTTTCCATTTTGTATCGATAATGAATAATCATGAACACCAGCAAAATATGCGGCGCTCGTCAGATTTATCGAAAAAATAAATGAATGAACAAATTTAATAAAACATTATCTCCGACAATAATCTACCTTTAAACTGTTATTTTAGTCTTTTATTAAAAACGCGAAAATACTAGCGAATTTTGTATTGGCCGTGCATATATTTGCGATTATCCGTCGCGGGTTATTCGCCTCGCCGGACGAGACTGCGGGACAAACAAGTCAAGGCATAATGGAACTTCCTGACATTTGGACGGGCGCGGCGTGCTCATCCTTTGTTCCAGACGTAAGAGAATGTCATCCCTTATTGCAACCACCCTTCGGCATCGGTCGACTTTGAAGGGGTAAAGGCCGAAGGGGAGGAAGACAAGCAACGGTCCGTTTCGATTGGACAACCACCTCTCGACCCCCACCGACACGTCGGCCAGCTGGAATGCGAGAATTTATTCCAGAACATTCCGTGGGATGGTAGCTGGACGTTTTCTATCCTCCGTATTCACCTCTCGGTTGCCTTGCCCCCATCGACAATCGGAATATTTCCTTCCTTTTGCTCCTTGACATTCGCGACTTCGCCTCTGAAACTTCTCTCTTCGCTTGAAAATCGAAATCACTTTTGCGCCTCGTATAGGCGTATCGAGGAATTCGATGTGCGCGTATATAAAGTGCCGCTTGTGTGCGACTGCGAGTGCGAGAAATCACAAAACTGTTTGGTTAAATTTTTCACGCTGAAGCGACAGCGTTGCCTCGCAGATCATTTACGAAACAATCGTCTTTATTTTTTAAACGCGATCATTCAAAATACATAACAATCCTCGCGATGTATTTAAATCCAGCGCCGATTTTATTTTCGCGCGACTAAACTGCTCTAATCGTCGTGACTTAAAACGCGGGAGTTTATACGTGATATTTGATGCAAAGCACGTAGTTATTGTGTGCCGTTTACAATTTCTCCTTGTCTTGCAGCTTGATCCGTTGTAAATTAAACGGAGCTTTTACGCTATGAATAAATTTACAGCGCGGCGTGGCTTAAACGGCGGATTTTAAGCCGCGTGTCTCCGCGAACGAATTATAAACGTAGTTCGCGCTCGCTCACTCGTAAAGTCTCACCGGTGCTGTGTTCGACGCTTGCAACATTGCTCGGATATATCCTTCGTCTCGAGGAAAAACGTTCTCGGTGTAAAGAAAAGTTAGACCGTCCCTGACATCTGATCCTCTGTTGTTTGCGGTTTGTAGACATTTGTCAGTTGATCGCGCATCCACCCTTCTATATCTACCTCGTCGTTCTCACTTATAGTCGCACATGCCATTTTCTGAGCGGAAGTGTGGAAACGACGAATCGGTGTAAGTTTGTGTAATAGCAAAGACCAATGGCTTTTTCATCCTTCGGTCTGTATTGCTTTTGTAGAAAAATATGAGCGGAAAGAAATAGGCGAAAACTCTTGCTACTGCAAAAATACAGTTTTAACATTCTGTTATTTTAACATTTATTTCATATGTGATACTCTTTGGTTACAAAGTGATGCAAAAGCAATTGTAAATTTACGAACACCCTCACCCTTTAAGGTTTGCTTTTCCACGTGTCGACTTTGCGTATATGAGAAAAACGAGAAATAAACCCCTGATGGGCAGCTTGAAAGCGTCACGTTTACTGGCTTTTAAAGCGCTCTTTATTTTGTCTCCTATTTCCCGCGTTCTTTCTCTACAAATGCTTCGTAGTAAATTATGGCTGTCAGTTGCAGAATCTCTAAAGGTAAGGATTACTAAACGCGCGTAATCGCGTAATTTTCATTACGTGCGAGTTGAATTCCTCAAAGCATCTCACGCAACATGAAATATTTTGCGAAAGATATTGCCTCGGTGTTGAGCTTTCGTAAAATAAAAACGTTTTTTATTAATAATAAAAAAATTATTTTTAAGTAATTTTTTATTGCTATAAACTGGTCTCATTATTTAAATAATTTTAAATAGCGATAACAAGCAAATGTACATATTTACTTAAAAATATTTAGGAAAAACTTCACTTAGTTTTGAGAGAAAGGTACATATAAAGATAGACTTATACAAACCGCACGTGTTTACAACCCATGTGTTAAAAGCCCGACGCGACACCTAATACAGTTAAATTGGAGCAATTGCATCCGATACCATTACATTCGGAATGCAACATCGTAACGTTGGAACCATATCGGAGCCACGAAATCGCATAATTGCGCACCGGCTGCGCGCGTAACCGTGAACAACGCAGTTTGCCTCGAAACAATTCAAACTAAACAACATACCTGGTACTTCTCGATAAACTGCGACTCTAGTAGGGAGTCTCAAGGCTCTAGTATCTTGCAACGTTTATGGATCGCAGAGATTTGTTAACCGTTCGCCGCTACAATTTATGTGACGGTTTCATTACTTCTGACAGGTGTTAACTGATATAGCAGAAAAAAAGGCATTTTATCGATTAGATTAGATTTGTTATTGTTGTATTTCTTCTCGACATTTTAATACATTTTATAAACTTTTGCACATAAACCGTTTGTAATTCATTATTCGATTTATTATATTTATTATATATCGTAAACATTTTTTATTTTATCAATCATCATCCTGTTACATAATCAAGACGTATTATTCTCACTTGTATACAATCGCTCCATTATTATATCATGTCACGGACTGAAACTGTATATCTCAAGTTTCGTAGCAAAGGTTAGTTTATTTCGCATGACTTAGGGAGAGAATTAAAACGTGTTTACAATTATCACATAATACAGACTGCTTATTGCAATTTCGCGGTTACGCGGGAAATGGAAATAAGGATTATCCGGCTGTATAATTTTTTTTTTTTTTAGCACAGGGCGCATATTTAAACAGATCCGTTCATTAAGGGATTTAGACAGCTGCGGCAATACCACGTATAGTCCGGCTTACCACGCAAAACGGAATTCGCGGGATTATCAAATGCGAAATGTACCTATCAATTAACGCGTTGTGCGTCACTGATAATCTCACTTTGGCTTTGAGCGTCCTATTATTGTGCGCGATGTAATTGCTTCTAATTTAGTTGGATGATCTGAACTTGCATCGCGAGTTGCGCACACGCGATAATATTTAATTACACACTCGTCACAGAAAATTATCACGTCGATGCTTAATAGAGTGCGAATGTCACTTAATTTAATTTGACGCGTTATTTTTGGCAAATTTAAATGTCGTTTATTAAATTACATTGCGCTCGCGTATGTAAATAACAACAATAATAAAGTCTCGTTGCGTTAAAGGAAAGGCCGTCAAGTTTCGAATATTTTATCGGTCTCTTGCTGCGCGAGGAACAGTGAATAATTATGGAAAGTTTGGGGGGATTAATTAGGAAACTTTAATGTATCATGCATTGTTGCATGCATGCGTGCATGCATACGAATATTATGTACTTTGTAGCAACATGTCAACAGAAAATGAACTCGTTAAACTCGGCTCATTCAACAATGTATGCTCCGGTGGAGAATCAACGGGTTTATGCGTCCGACTCTTCATTTCATATTATCCTTTATAAAACATTCTCTTAAATAAGTAGCTTTAAAAAGCTTAAAAAAGTAGCTTTAAAAAAATTATTGAAAAAACAATTGTAATTTTCTTGCTTTTGTATATTTTCTTATTCTTTCAAAATGTAAAGATATATTGATTCACTTCGATTTATATATTGAGAGTGTGAAGTACAACATTAACTTCCCGCAAATAGAAGCGCCACGCACTCGCGCTCGAATAATGCTGTACGTGCGTCATTAACTGCTGAAGCTCAACTTCAAGTAATACACGTCGAGTAATACTCTCACGTCGCACGTGAGAGAGCCTTATCGTTTGCCATTGTAATACACAAAGCGATATGGTCGGCCATTAACTATTTGATGATAATGAGTCGGTTGAAATACGGCATTGTGTGCGATTTCGCTCACGCAAAACTTCGCATCGGGAAAGAAATAATCGAACTGTCCTCACATCGAAATATATCATCAGTATACCATCTCGTTGTTTCACATATTTGTTCTCTCTCTTTCTCTCTCTTTGTAAGTTTTCTTACGCTCGTCCAATTATTTTCAATTGCAGTCGCGTACTTTACACGTCGAGAGGTAGTTTATGTCAGCTAGCGCATTTCGAATATCATTGTTGAGATCTTAAAACAAATTGGAAGTTCAACAAATTGGATTGGAATCATCTTTAGAAGAAAACACGAGACGATCTTCAAGTATATATTTCTAAAATTGTTTTGTTAATTGTTTAACAAGTATTTTATTTTTTGCACAAAATCTATATTTTAAGATTTTTGACACAGATAGACAAATTGATTTTCCATTTTCTGTTCGTATTCGTTAGTATTATTCGGCGCGGATATGTAAGAGTTCGAGAGACGCGACGGAAAATTTCTCGCTTAAGGAAGACAGGCAAATTGGAAATCGACGAATGTAAAAGCGTCGAAGTCGAGTACAGCGTGAATTTATCGATTTGCGCGATACTACACTTACAATCGAACTCCCGTAAGACGGGAGGTCGCTTAGGATCTCGGGTTTCAATTATTTCCCGCGTCACAATATGTCACGCGTCGCCTGTGTATTAAGAAAATGCCAGCGCGTGCGGGTCATGAATCGAATCGAATCCTCGTTTCTTCGACTACATTTGTACAACGTCGTGCACACGCGACTACTAAGCGCACGTTTCTCCTCATGCACACGAGGCTTTCGCGTTTTCTTTTTTTCTCCCGCACCGAATTTATCTTCTCCGAGAAAATTAGAAAAGCCGCCTCTCTCTTTCTCTCTCCTCTTCCGTGTGTTCCGCAACCTGCTGTCCTCCCCCTCGTAACTGCCGACCCTTCGTGTCCCTCGTAATTTCCTGCGACTTTCCAGAAAACGATATATCAGGAACATGAGACGGAAATATATCCGAGAGAGAAAAGAAAGACGAGCTTTAATATAGTATAGGCGAGTTAATAACCTTAGATCGACGATGCGGGACCGCGGGGGAGAGCGAGTGCGGGGAATAAGTACCCATCGCTCCGGCGGAGAGAAGAAGAATCTCTTTCTTGAAATATATCGTCTCGTCGTTACGAGCAAGACTCTTGCTCGAGGTTCTCGCGGCTGGCGGTTTGTTTTGCGGTCGGTTGAGTGGACTATGGCGATTCGTTACTCGGAAATGAACGGGTTGCAGCGAAAATTATTTTTATAGAACGATATTGGAGATCGTTGGGATCGCAAAAAAAGCAGAGTAATTTGCCGTGGATAAAAAAGTTACAGAGTGTACTCTTCGTGTTTGCGTGAAATCAAGACAATTTAGAGATGTAAGTACGGAAAAACCTGATTTAAAAATTGAAATATATAACTTTGAAATTTCTTACAAGTTTATGAAATTTTGCGGCCAGACATCACCGGCATTGTGCGAAAATATCTATAACTGAAAGCGTAATAGAGTGTAATAGAGTGAGCGATTTTATTCGGGATCAAGAAAATCTACAAATTTCATAAGTATTATCATTCGTTTGCAAGATTACGTCGATCATTTAAATTGAATAGACGTAAATCGTTTTAAATTATATAATAAAGAATCTCTCTCGTGCGAGCAGACTGTTGCAAAAGATCAAGAGGCGCAATCTGGAACTATGATCTACGCGAAATAATATCGCGTCTGGCACACGATAAAGAAAAAAGAACACGAAGAAGAAATACATTCCAATATGACTTATGCGACAGTATGTAAAACGAAATTAATGCAAAGATAAATCTACAAAACACGCTACGTAGCGAAAAATAGGAAACGATATTACATCATACTATGTATATTATGCATAATTGCCTGCGAGATACGTGTCGCGAGACGAATGTTGATGATAAACATATTTTTAATCTTTCGTAACTGCTCTCTTTTCTTCACGAAACAAGATTTGTTAGAAAAATCAATTTGTCGAATATGTAACTCGCTAACGAGTTGCGCGAATGAACAATGAGACGTTTAAAGGCTGACAATTAGACACGCGAATTAATGGGGACTGGATATAAGAAAGGGAAACAGTATGACATACAGACATGACATAACCATAGCGATCTTCCAAGTACGTGACTGTCATAAATACGTTGCTTTTGAGATAGAGATCCAGATGCTCTCCTGTACAAGCCTAAAGGATAAATTCACTCTCACATGCAAATAAGACGTCAGGAACGTCAACACTGAAGCTACAAACATCCTCGACACGCACATCGCCGTGCGATGTTAGTATATGCGACGATCTCTTAGAGACGACGTCTGCTTGTCGCTACGAACGTTCGAACTTATATACAGACTTTGTTGCTTTCCGTCGCTTTAGTATTCACACTTTTGCTCACGAACTCGAATTATCACACAAGATATATAGTGTCTATTGGATTACATGAAGTTCATCGACATTGGTTTTTATCGATTTTATTTCATCCTTTTTTCATATAGTAACTAATTTTTTGCTATTCTAGCAAATATTTTTTTTCCGTGTATACTTTGTTTACAACATGAATAATTTTACGTAATTTTTAAAATTGAAATTTGTTTTTATTGACGAGAGTTAATATCGCGATTGTATAACGCGTGTTATATATCAGCAGTGTACATTATGTAATTGAGATATGAGAAATCGATAGAATCGCGCAGTTTCAATTTGTTTTTATTCCTTCACTGATGGATGTAGGAATCGTCTTTAATAATTCGCATGAGCTATTTTTTCGACAATGCAAATGCACGGAATATACAAAGGATATCTATTTCAAGAGGAGTTCAATTTTACCAGAGAAGTGTTACAAATGTCTTTTACAGATACGTCAAGTCTCAGAGAGTCAACTTCCTTTCGACTTCCTGTCACGCTTTGTACCCTCGTTACCGACAAAGCCCGGCTTTCAGGTTGGTACAGACACTGCTGAGAAGGTGTTACAAGGATCAAACTATGTTATAAACGAGAAGTCTTAAGAGATCATCAATTTGCCTTATACTTCTATAATGCGATATTCGTATGTTGCGATCCCAAAATCAATTTTTATAAATAAAATTGTCTTTATTATCGTGATGCTAACTTCAAACCCAAAAACAGAATCATTTTATTTATCTTTCAATAGAATTTGCAGAAAAGCTACAAAATGTTTATTTTTTGATATTTTTTTTAATCAAAAATTTTTCTGAAAGAGTAGTTATAGAATTGTAATCTGTATTACAATAAAACGCTGCATACTGCGTTTGATTAAATATATTTGATAACGAATGACAAAATTGCACTCTATATCAATGCGTACAGGTGGATACGTGTCAATGTTATCTGCACGCGGGCGTTTGTAATATGCGGCTGCGCGTAATTCACATTCAAGTGGTGTCTGAACATGAATTTGAAAAGAGTACTGTAAATTGCCAGCAGGGCGCGAATTGCAAATGTTATTGTGCATTTACCAAAGGCCGGTCGGTCGCGTCGCGTGTGTTCATCATACTCTCCTCGTGCAGAAAATATTAAATATTATTGATTTTTTTTCTCTCTTATCTTCTCCCTCAATATAAGATGTTAATTATCTTCGAGTTCTCAGTATTTTTTTTATGTGATAATGCTTTCTTCAAAAATTGACAGTTAATTTTTTTCAATAACCATTCTATTAAAAAGTTTGTTTTAAATTTCACACACGCACGCACGCACAATCGAAAGTTGATCAATTATATGGTATTGTTATCACGCATATGCACACACATTGATATTTTACAAAATTTAACTAATACGCTGTTATCGATATATGGTGAAAAATATTTGATTTTAACATTTCCTTAACGAAGCTGTTTTATTTTCCAATTAAAATGTTCTACAATGAAAATTCTTTAATTAATTAAAAAACATTGGCACAACGATAAAAATCACGAAGATTTTATAGTTCCTTATTTTATCGGGTATAAAATCCTTCATCGTCTCTCTTTTGTGTCTTCTGCTCTGAGAAGATAAAAACTGTAGCGACGGGGCGACTCGTTATAACGTCGCAGAATGAAGTGCTCGAACGTAACAATCTCATCACGGTAATTCATCGTACACTGGAAAGATAAAATATCGAATCCTCTTACGAACGCCTTATCGAGCGATGACTTTCTACTCCGCGGCTCGCGCGCTGCTTATCGCGGGCGTATTGAGTCATCGCAGCCGCGCGATGACGTCGAAGGCGCATCTATCTATATCATAATCTACTAATTCATGAATATTTCCGCTTCAGCCGGGCAATCGCCCGATGTTCATTTTCGTGAGAGGGAAAATGTCCCGATGATCGGGTCATATTTCATCGTCTCGCTTCGTCCGCATCTCACGCCAAACTAATTTCGCCACGGTTACTCCTGGAAAAAACCGGGGCGCATTAAAGTCAACAAAAAAATTATAATAGAATGTGCAAATCGTTTTAATTATCTTTGCAATTTCAGTTCTTTCGAGCTCAAATTAATTTTTTTAATGTGTGAGGTCTTTTATTCCGGATGAGAAGCGTAAATCGTAAGTAAATATTCTCGGAGAGAACTTAATTACGTTCGCAGACGTATAATTACATTCAGACATATATATGTCGAGATATTATGCATATCTCTTGACTTAAATACATGTGTATACTATCCAATTAACACAATCAAAAATATATATCGAACAAAAATTCTCGATTAAATGGAAGCTTGGTGCGAAGTAATAGTTCCAAAAATCAAGATTTATTGTGTATTATCAGTGAGGCAACGATTAAACAGAACAATGAAAAATGTGTGTGTGTCAGTAAAATGAAACGTCTCTTAGAAATTCGATAAATAGATACGATCGGCACGGAGAACAAAGAGGAATATGCGTTCTCTATAATTTTATATTACTTTCTCTCTCCCGCCACACTTATTGCTCTTTCTCTGTCTCTTTTGTCTTAGTTGGCTGTTTCTGAGCACTCATTCATCATCAAGTATCACTCGAGTCGTTCATTTAAAACTGGAGTACTATTGAAGGTTTATTCAATACGATACTCCAAGTTTAAACCGATGGACCTTGAAAGACATTGAATGGATTTGCTTACATTCAGTTGACTGTATTACGATCTTCACCAGCAAGTAATATTGTCTCTCTCTTTCTGTTTCTGTCTTTGAAACAATTTCTCTACAATATCGAACAGATTTTATATTGGATTTTATAAATATTTTTAAATATCTTTTTATATATGTATAATATAAATTTACGATTATACATATTGTATGTAAATATTTTCTGAAAACTGAACTTTGTACAAGTGATTAGCAGTAGAATATTTAGTAGCCAAGAGAGAGTCGCAGTAGATATTAAATCTCTTAAGCTTCTCTCATAAATGTCTGGCAGATAACTCCAAAATGTTCGCATTATAGACGCGACTCGAGCGAATTTAGCCACGCATTATCGTTAATTGAGCATCCGACTATGGAAAGCGTATTTACCGCGTCTTGTAACGCGACAGGATCGATAAAACGAGAGGTGGGCGAGGAAGAGAGAGGGAGGAGGAAAGACGGCCGTTAATTCTCGTTAAGCAGTAATGACGGTGCCTGCTCTCGCGAAACGAGAGAGAAGTACGAGAAATGGTAGACATTCGGAAGCAATTCGAAGGCGAAGGATCCGCGCTTCTCGAGAATGCCGAAGCTCTTCGTAACTTTCGTCCCGGCGGCGCGCCACCCTCCCAACTCGTGAAAAACTAGTTGCGAACTTTCGCCCCCTTCCTCTCTCGCGTTCTCGGTCGAAGGGCTTGTTGGCGCGTGCAACTTCCGAATTCTTTTACGCGGATGTTTAGAATTTATCGATGACGCGATAAAGTACTGCTGTGAGAAGTTTAACGTCTTGCCAACTCCGTCGAAGCGACCGAAGGCCTATACCGGGCGGAATCTCGCGTTGTAGTTTATGGACACGATTCGAAGCTGAATTTAAGATAAACGTCTAAATATCGGTTATGTAGCCGTTTTTATATGGACGTGTAATAATATGTTATGCATTACGAACTTATGTTTTGCATTACGAATCCGAATTACCCACAGCGTGTATGTTTTTCACGTAGTTAAAAACACTTTCTAATACATTTCGATTTAAAATCAAACTTCATTTATCAATTTATCTTGTCTGCGTTTAAATCGAATACTATTTACCTACGTACTTGTTATTTTTTCGAAACGCAACAGCTGATCTTCTCGTCGTGTCGCATCAATCGCATCCTACAAAAGCCTTGAGAACTGATATTCGAAGAGCCACGTCGCTGCGAATTTTCTCGTCTCAATCGAGACACGTCGAAGAATTCGTAGCGACGACGATAATTCAATAGAGCTCGTCTCATAAATTTCCGTCATGAAAAGAAATCAGGAAATACTTTCTTCTTTTGTAATATCGGTCGGTTTCAGCTTCAATTTACGTCGGTTACGATTTGAAGAGATTTAAAGTTTATACCGAGTCTCGATGGGAGGCGCGCGCAACCGTGTAATTACAGTTGTTTGACATTTTCCACAATACTAATTATAATACGTTGTATTATACTAAATGTAATAATACTTTTTATTGTTCTCTGTATCGCTTGCGATATATGCACACCGAGGTGTTAACAAGCGCTGACAAACAAAAATATACAACTCGACATTTATAACGAGCGCTTTACGACTTTATGTGCACCGGTGGTGCACATAAACGCGATCGCACGTTTTCAATTGCCGCCTCGACGGATTTATCAAAATCGCTGATTGTCGTCAGCTAGAAGCCGATTATTGGCGGCCTATAGTTCATTCGCGTTCTGGTTCTATTAGCGATTCGGACAACAGTCTAGTGAGCGAGTAGACGCGTACACACACATGTGCATGTATATATACGTCGTATTCACTTATGTTTTGATGAACGTGCATTTGCGTACATTCGGGCCAAGTGTTGACAACTTTGAATCAGATCGAAAGTTATACGAATCAGAGAGTTGGTCTCTGTTCTTATCTTTGCAAAAGCAGTTAACGACTCGCATCTCCGCTCCACTTCCTTCCGCTTCTTGCTCAACTGTTCGCTTCTTCAGATTTCATCTTTAGTCGACTCTAAAAGTGCACAACAAATAAAGAGAAAGAAAAAAAAAGAGAGAGAGAGAGAGAGACTTCCGTTATAATAATGTGCATAATTAAGCGTTTTCCTAATTAAAAATTCCCGCTAACTATATCGCGTTTTTTAATTATTTTCTAATTAACGATTATGGCCGTCCACAGGTTGTAGTGTGTAATACCATTTCCGATAATCTCATGGTTATTGGAAATTGATTTAGCTTTCGTATTAATAAATGACTAAAATCGGTTAAAATTGAATTATTTGAAACAAGTTTTTAATTATTATTCCATCAAAGTATGAAGTTCACTTAGAAAATCTATATATCTGTCGAAACTCGTAAATAGATACATCTGAATCGAATTATTTATTTTGGATTAAACTAAAAATTTCGATTATCGAGTATTTTTTTCTGAGAACTTTTACAATTAGGTTTATATCAACGCATCTTCGTCTAGCGATCTCACATACGAGCACTTTAGTCGCGAAAAATCAGTAAAATAATCCATCGTTTATCTAACGGAGACGGAACATCGGATAAACCGACGGCGGAATAGTCTCAGACTTCCGGTATCCTCGGCATCTCGGAATTATCGCGCTCTCGCATTGCTCTCGATCTCATGAGGCGTCGACAAGACCGGACCGGCGTGACGTGAGGTATCACCTTGCGAATGACAGGGTCCGCACGCCGGTGTAATGGCGTTGGACTGTGAATGTACGCCCGCCCGTATGCACGATCAATTTAACGATACACACACGGCTACACCTGGAATCTACCGACCGATTGCCTTCCCGCAGCTCGCTACATACAGAGTGTTCCGGCGCAGAAGAGACCGAAAAGATATTCAGAAAGACACACATATATTTATATATAATGTGTTATCAGTCACGTTACAGACAGAAAGATTTTTCTGTCGAGATATCTCTACGGTATCTCCGAGAAAAGTTCGAAAGATTTTTCGACTCGTAAACGATTTATCGTTGAAACCTTGTACCCAGAGATTTGAATGATCGTGTACTAAAAAAAAAAAAAAAAAACCCGTGTTTTTAAAATGCAGGGTTAGACATGTTCGATTTATACGCAAAGTTTTTAGAAATATTTCATCTTGACGCTTTCTTCCGACGCGATTTAACTGCGTTTGTAGAGATTTCCTTAATGATCGATACTGCTATTTTGGGATTGATCTCTCGTCCCGAGACACTATACATGTCCGTATACCTCGCCGACTTCTCGCAGCGCTCGAATGCACCGGCGCGAGTAGTGGCTCCCTAGTGCCGAGCGGGGTTTGTAGACGTGCGGCTTGCCCGCTGGCGAGATATCGGTATGCCGCTCCAATTGAGTTTCAAGCAATCGGCGATGATCTCGGACACGTATGTACATACACAGACAGAACAGGAGTTCGACGTCTGTCTATCGATCACGATCGCGCGAATGGGATTCGGAGGCCGAGGAACCCTTGGCACGAGGATGGTGTTCGTTTGAAAGCAACTGCAACTGGGAGATATCGTAACGGCATCGAGATGCCAGATTTGAAAGCCCGTCGAGGCGAGGTCCTCAAAGGACCTTCGTGCTCTGCGAATAGGAGTAGCTTCCGCTATTACTTTGATCTCTGACGAAGTCGCGAGGAACTTGACATGTGTGCTTTCTGCACGGATTTCGTGTCATCGATCTCCTATTAAAAGTTTGCTAACATTGAATCCAACAAATGAGATGTTGTAACATTGTTCGACGGCGATAGCAATTTCGAAAGCTTTTTCGCCGAAATTAAAGTAATCCGGAGACCGAGTTTCAATCTTGCGGGTCAGTTGTCCGACGTTCGCGTGGAATTAAGTCGACATTTGGCCGATCGCGAAATTAAATCCGTTCAAACTTTCGCAGGCGGCTCGCGAAAGTCAAGACGAGTACGATCCTCGTTCGTATAACGTTGCTCCATGGCTTTCGTACGTATTTTCAGCAAGCGGATACGAGATCTTGCGGGAATTAACGCCGACGATTCAATTTCACCGGAATTAATCGTCTTACATCGACCACGTGATCCTCGGTTAGCTCGGTAAGCGCGCACGTACGGTATATCTACGTATGTACGGAGCTTAAAGCTGACCTACGCCAACAACAACCCAAGTAGCGCCCAAACGTAATGTCAGTTTAAATAAGTAATTGGTCGTTTAACATTGACTAATACTTCGGCGCGCATCTTGCCGCAAACGCGGCCACTAAATCGCTATCGGAAATTAATTAATCGCCTCCGATTTAGCGCGCGACAGGTGCGTTACGTATAAACCGACTCGGTAGCCCGGAGCGCCGGTATCCGGGATTATGTATGCAGTACGTGTATAAATCAGATAATCTCTGCCGATATATTAGTCTTCGCGGTAGTCTTTTCGTGAAAGAGAGAGTTCTCTTGAAAACATGTATATATGAAAACATATACATACATATGAAATTATGATGTCAGAAACATGTACGTATTTTCTTTAAGATCTTGTGACATCTCTGACAGCGTTTCCGAGTGAAATATATCATACAGATTCGAAACGCGCGCGCGTTTCTCAGACGAGACGGTAAATTTTCCCGGAAAATTTCGTTCACGCGCACGAGTCCCGCGCGCCGATGTCATCGTCGCGACTTTAATACATAATATCCGCGACATATACATATGTATATATAATTTCCGTTATAAATTGGTCGGAAATTGATCCTTAGAGAGAAGCGGGCGCGCGCCGAGTCAATCGATGTGCGATGAATTCACAGGGTGTCCTTTCGCGTCTAGACCGATCGACAATCTCGGTCGGCACGGAATGCTAATATCTCACGAAATCGCCTTGTTCCATTGCCATTATCGCCCTAACGACAGGCGATTCTCGCGCGTGAGCGAACCCGTCGTCAAATAGTTGCCATATGGCCCGCTGTCACGCAGCCAGGCATTATCGTCCAATTTTTGTCGTTTCGTCGAATCGCCAAACGTTCTGAACTAAATACAATTATTACAGAGAAATTCAGTGCTCTTTTGTTGCTCAGAGTAAATTTGTTGTTGTTGTCAATATTCCTCACTCTTCCGTTATTTTGTTTCGCGTTTGTTTTTATTTTCTCGATTTTTTTTCAAATTATGCAAATCCGAAAATTGTCAACATACGGCATAAAAAAAATATTGTTTTCATCACGTTGTGTTACAGAGAATAACTCGTCTAACTAGTCTCATATTTTTGCAACTTTTTCAACAAATTACGTCGCGCGCGATAACGCGCGACCGCCAATGACAAGTTAAAATTAGATCAACGTTTCTGGACGCGCGCGGTTTGCCATGTATCCTGTCATTAATTACGCGCCCGGCGTTTCATACTGAAGTTGTTTATCGCGAAGAAGGAAAAATCGCGCTCGGTGGTCACGGCGCGCGCGGACGATGGATACATCCCGCAGAATTTATGAACGTTTTACGCCATCGTAAAAACCGACGGGAATAAAATTGTAAATTGGGAAAAAAGCGTTATAACAGTTACGGCACGCCATGCAGTAGTGCGCTCGCGATATCTGCCGTCCAATTTCCGAGCGGAGTTAGGATCATTTTTCGCGAAATGTGTGCGCGAAGACTTTCCGCGCGCGGAATATCTCATGGAAATTTTACGGAATAAAATGTTTTCAAAAAATGTTCTATTATTCCATCTGGTGGCGATATTGGCACGACTTTATTGCCGGAATCTCCATTAACCCACTTTACTAAGGCGGATATGCCCTCTCAAATCCCGGCCCTCTAAAGGTTAAAGGCAACGGTGGTTTTCGTCAGGCTGGCAAGCGCGATGCGGAAGCGATTTCTTTGCACATGAACTCACGCTCTTACAAAGTTGCAATAATCACTAATTACTTTACATCAATTAGTTCTACTTTTTGAAACAAGAGTCTGAGGAAGCGGCCAGCAATGTGTTTTGAATCTTAGTATTTGAAGAACACAAGACTCAATCGTGCCTTGATTAAAGGATGAAAAGACGCTTTATAAAGCTTACTGTTAATTCCGTATTTTTTCCTATCAGCGTCAATAAAGTACAAGGTTTTCCTCGTTCGGGAATCCTATTCACTTCCGTTGGAAACATCATGGAAATCCTTTGGTTCGCGAATTTCGAATCGAACCGACGCAATGTGAGCTTTACGAACCTCAGGGCAACGCAACTATTACTTCTTGCAATCTCCCGCGTCATTCGATTAATTCAATCCCGATCCCACGCGGAATTAAAGGAACTCGGCATCGGGATGTAAAAATACTTGTGCGCACCGAGTAGAAAATGAGGTAAATCCTGCCCTCATGCAAACTTACTTAAGGGATAAGTTTAATCTCACCGGTATCTAACGAAAGCAAGCGTGCAATAGAAGATGAAAATTTTTTTACATGAATAAACGCGTAATACGTACATTTTGCGCGTATATACATTAATTGTAATATAAATATGATTTTATATAAATATATCACACATAGAAAATATTAATATTGACATTTATAAAACTTCGTATAATTTTTTATCACATATAAAACTATTTTATACATTTTTTTTTAAATAAACATATTGTTATCTTAAAGTGCAAATGAGATTATCGTGCAATTAAAAGAAGTAACTTATCACGTTAATTATCGCGAACGTTCTGTATAAATTGCATACTTGATAAACCGCATACTTTTGCATCGTCGACGATAACGTTCCGTTAATTGGATCGGAGATAAACAGCGAAAACACATCGTAAATCCACCATACTGCATTATTCTCTCTGTGAACCCGGTATCGCGTCTACTCAAGTAGGGTAGAGAGAGTTTACTTCTCTTCCTCACCGGGTGAGCTCAGGTCGACGAAAAATATTATATAAGCGAGATGTCCAACGAAACGTCCTCCCTGTCTGCAACCTCCGATTCTTTCTCTCCCGTTTTATTCGTCCCGTGGGCGTTCTTCATCTTCGTCCTCCTCCCGCGCTTGGTCGACAGTTTCGCCCACCTTTTCCTTGTTTTGCGGAACTGGCGCTCCACACGAGATTCATCGAAGTTTCCGTCTCAGTTTCGCGTGAATCACGGATATAAAAAAGAAGATTGATCCCCGCCTGTTCATAATTTTCGGCGTTTAATTTTCGGGAGATAGTTTAGGAAAAGTGTTCTTTGAAATCTCGCAAAAAACTCTACAAACTCGCAAAATTTCCTCAGAATCTTTTGAAACAAAAATTTTTCAATGTAAAGAACAGGAGAAGAGAATCGTAAACTCGGTCTCCGTGTTTTCAAACACGGTTTGATTGTTTTAAACGAACTTGGAACTTTAAAACTCTTCGGGGAGAGATGACTCTTGCAAAATCCAATTATTTTTTAATATTAAATGCAAGAAAAACAGAATAACGGTGAGTTTCAAGCCTACGTTTGAACAATCCGGAAATTCTTAGAGAGAGCAGAGCAGATTATCTTATGAGCATAATATTTTTACAAATTCATCGCTCGATTTTCACGAAGTTTTTTGCGCTTCGATCGAATCGACGAACTGTGTATTTCCATAAAAGCTACCGACGTATGTCGCGTTTGCCGCTGTCGCGGTCCGTAGAATATAACGTACGTCGATCGGTTGACGACTCTTTCCCCATTCGTTGATAAATTACGCCGTTATCGGTCCACGCGTGAACACGCGAGAAATAACGCATCACATCCGAACGGCATAAAAATCAACTTTCATCCGAAACGCGTCTCTTTCCTGTCATGCGTAATCTGTGGCGTTCGACTTTATCGTTTAACAATTTATTTGATGTGTGTGTGTGTGTGTGTATGTGCGTTTAATTGAAAATGTTTAGCAAAAGACAATAATCCAATATGGGCAGCTGAAAACTATGAATGACAATTTGAACAATTTCGTAGCGTTAATTAAGCTTGACTTAGTTTTGTTTAATGTATCGGCAAACGAGAAATTATATGTGTAATTTCTCTTGCTTGTTTAAATAATTATTAAATATACATATATGATATATATTCGATTTGGTATATATTTCGTTATATGTATGATATAAAATATCGATGCCTGCGGCAAAGTAAAGTAGCTTATCATGATTCAGTATATGTTCAACGACGCAAGCACGATACGATAAGGTTCTGATGATAAGCTACAGAGCCACAACAAAGTTCCTCCGCGTTCTTGTAACTAGAAAAAAAATCAATATGTTCCGGCAGTCTCTCTCTTTCTTTCTCTCTCTCTCTTCGACCTCTCGTCGACCTCATAATAAATACGCTCATCCTTCATGGCGCGCTGGTTTAAAGTACGCGATTGGGTCTTTACGCGATGCAGAAGTGCATTCCGCAAGAAAGAAACGACTAAGAGTAACAGCTCAACAATAAATTTACATTAGAGAGGACTGCCGGGGACACGGAAAAGCTCTTCTGCTTTCTCGCGCCTTTCCATCTGCTATTGACTACGCCCGGTTTCTCTTGTTATAAGTCGTCAATGTGTATCTACTGTATCGATTCGCATCTTTTGTCTGCAATTCGCACGATTCAAATTTCTCGACACACACACACACACACAAGTAAAGAATATCATAATCGTAACGATTGAAGCTGGACTCAAGAAAAGAAACAACGTTTGTATTTGATTAGAAAATAATTTATGTAATATAATAATTATTTGTTTTTCGAGTGCGAATTTTAAGTCGAATAATTTGAGAATCTCGTTGACGCAAACGTAGAATGAACGTCGTTGCAGTTGACAAATACTCGCGCCGGTAAGAAAGTGTCGCGAACTGATAAGAAATATATAGGTATTGTAATTCATATTTGTGTGTACGATCGCGGAATATACATCTTTTATAGTCAGTGAATATATCTTGTTATGTCGGAGCATTCATGGATAATGAGATAGTCGTCGCCGCCGTCGCTGTCGCCGCTGCGCGAAATATTTCGCGCGGACTTCGCAAAACTGCGCGATAACGGAGATAAATGGAATTCCGCCGGAGATAAAGATGAAGAATCTAGGTTGACGGTGGTTTGAAACGGAGGGTGACACGTGTAGCTCGTACGACGTGGCATTAATGTCTCCTATATCAGCTTGATGCATGTGGTTCTGTAGACGTGGGGCTTAGCATACAGGTCACGCTAGACACAACTGCAACTCCCGCCCGTGGATTACACGAATAGCGCACTCTTTTCTGAATCCATATGCCCGGTATTAAAAATAAAATTCACGACACACGTTTTGCTGAATTTCCGATTTACACACGTGATCGCGAGTATAGCGCGCGCGAATTCAATATTAATTTAAGATCGAACAAAACGTTGCAAGCCACGTTTTTCGGAATAGTTTAGCGATTCATTTCCCTCAAAACGGCCTCACTCGAAACATTTACACAACCGTAAAAAAATTTAACGTTAATTATATGTCCAACTTTATTAAAATGCGGCAAAACATTCGGGGAACTCGAGCCTCTTGCCATCGCTCGCGCGGAAAAAGTTTATTTCATGCGGCAGGTGAAAAACATCGCCGAACTTTGAGAGTTATATCTGCCACTGACCTGGATTTGTTTTGACAAAAAAATATCGTTTTCCAAGGGGCTTTCGACCGCAAGTTGGCAAACGTGATCCCGGCAATCCTATTATATGTATTTTCATGCAGTGCAAAAGAAGAGCGAGACAAACGGAAGAAAGAGAGATAAATCGAGGGAGGTTGAAAG
>QVOB01018254.1:0-23890 GCA_014839585.1 Pseudomyrmex concolor | reverse complement strand
ACTATGTTGAGAAATAAATCGCCACTTTTCCAAAATTTTTGTTTTTTTTTTGTAGGCTAAGTACTTATCGGACTGCCCACGTACTTGCGTGTGAACCTGTAACTCGAGAACGTCTCTCGCGATGCCGCCGTCGCGACAATTAGCACGACAGTTACACGCGGTTTTTTTGCGACCGCGAAAGGCGCGACACACGCGCGGCACCGACTGCCGCGTTAATGACGGCTGACATTTTTTCCGAATGTTCGCCGATGTGGAAGTTGTCGTCGAAAGCCGTGCGGTTTTATCACTCCGACTCACTTCTCCGCTCCGTTTTTTCGCGCCAGCGGTTTCTCTAATCTTTTTTACACGGACGAGCTGCTCTCTCTCTTTCGATTACTGTAATCGCCGAAATAATAGGAAGACGCGAAATAACGCGAGAGAATCATAAATTTAATCGAGATTTATTCCCGGCGAGAGAGATGGATTGTCTGTAACAACGCAGAGGTCTGTTTTCTCCGCCGCATTATGTTGTACTTTCTGCTGGTTACGATAGTTAACCGATGCAAGCATTTTGGAGAGCGAGATAAAAAACGGTACAGAAAAATAAAGCGAAAAAATAAAACACAGGTTTAATAAGTAACACTTGGAAGAGAACCGCTGGAACTCTTTTCTCTCTAGCGGCATGTGCCAGTTTTCTAACTACATATGCTTTATGTTCGAACGGCCCCGATGATAATAGGCGGTTTATGATGAGCGCAAATGGATTAAAGGTTGCGTCCTGTTCCTGCGGCGGCTCTTGATTAACACGGTGACCCTGTTATCAAGCTCTCGCCCGAGAAATTAACAATCGCGCTTACGTATGTAGTCTCTCTAATCATCATTGTCTGAGATATCAGTGCAATTGCGTGATATGTGCTTTTCGTTTCGTAATCGACGTGTGTATACGTTTTATTTATCGCGTCCGACGAATTCGTCGCACGTTTATCGCTCGCAATTAAAGGGCGAGATGACGAAGAGATGTCGGCCGCGTTTCTGGCGCGTTCCGGAGCTGCGAGAAATTTACGACGAACACGCAGTTAAATCCGGCGTTATAAATGTTAAATAAGGCCGTCCGGCCAGGAGCGACACGTTTCACGAGGACTAAAGTTCCACTTTAAAGGCCGGTCCCTATATACTGGCCGCGTTCCAGAATCCTATTCTACGTCGCGATGTGTTTCGTTTTACTGCTCGCAAAGACGTACATCTCGTATATGTATCTCGCACGCAACCTCTTCGTCAGACATTTTTTTGTTTTCATCTAAACCGGAACCGATCGCGCGCTATCGGTTTCTCGCGCACGAAATTCCGCAGAGAGCTGTCCCCGAGAAAATTAGATTTCTTCGCCGGAAGAATTAAGTTTACATAATGTCGCGTATCTACGAAGTGCAGAATCTCTTCTCTCGTTTTTTTTCTGAGAGAAAAAATAAAACTGCACAACACAGCATCGTCCGTGTTTATTCTCTGAAATTTATAGAAAGCGCGAATTAATTATTTATGCGCATATTTCTCTTTCTTTTCGATTGACCGTGACTTCAAGCGCGTCTCGAAATTCTCTTTTACGAGGTCTCGCCTTGACGTATCGAATTCATATAAATAATCGGCGGTGTTTTTAATCTGTGCGCACGCGCGAACAGAGCAACTTATTTACCGCTATGCTGGGCGATGACGGTGGGTATGATCCAACGAAAATAGACACGCTCAACATGAGTGGCGTTTCTCGGTGGTTGCACCACCACCGCGATACGTCATTGTTCATATCCTCGTATAACTCCTTCAAGTCAAACCAAACGTACCGCGTTTGTCTGCGAAGCTCGAGCAACGCGGACATTATTATAAAAGCAAACAAATTATCCGACGTATCTTGTTACTGTACGCTACTTCTTGACGCGTTGTATACGAGAGATGAGCCGTGGATTACACGCGGTGTTGCTTCTCGAATTAAAAAAAGTATGAACGAACAAAAACATACCTCTCTTTTTCTTTCATCTTGTAAAACTTTCCTTCGTACGCACCTAACGAACGTAGAGGATAGATTAAATATTGAAATACCGCTCTCTTGTGAAGTTTCTATTCGGCGCGCGACGTGAAAATATATTTGCGCACGCGAGAGAGCGAGAGAAATCCGACATGTATTTTTTTTTTTTTTTGTCACATGAAGAATAAATATCTATCTATTACCGGTATAAAATGTTAGCTCGCGTTTCACATCCGCCACAGTTGAACGATCTCCGGTCTGACATCTCTTCAGAAGCATGTGAGTGAGATAACACATTATAGGCGGAGCGCGCGCACGAGAGGTCAAGGGTTAAGGAGCTCAATGCGATTTTTCAAGCGCGCACACACAGACAGATCTCTCGTTTAAGCCGTTATCGTGCATTAGAAACTAAACGACGACGGTCGAGAGAGGAGAAAGACAGCTGCGAGCCTTCCTCCCGTCGGTATCAATTTGGTGTTAGTTCGCCTTTTGACCCCGGGGCAAACGGCCATTAATTCACACTTATCTTCTTGCACATCCGCGTGCGCATTCGCTCGCGCGCGGCTTTCCTATGGGTTCGGTAATCGAACCCGTGGTTAGCGCCTCTCCGATGATTGGCACTTATCGATTTTTTTTTTTTTTCTATGGTTTTACTTTTTGCCTGACCTCAAGTTAATTTGAATTTTTGTATGGGGCAAGATGTTATTTTAGAGTGTGTTTTGGCTTATTGTTGGAAAAATCTAGGTCTTTGCCAATCATGTTTTACCCTACATGGTCTCGCATTCTCTCGACCTTATTAGATTTCCGATATACTTCACTCCCTTTCCGCAGAGCGCGGATGCAAATTGGCAATGTGTTTCGGATGCCAAGGCCGGTAAAAATAGATATTCGACCGCGACCCAAGTATGCATGTTAGTTCAATGAGTTCGATTATATACGTGCCTGCTATTTGGAGGAATTTCAAACGCGCGAGCGAGTCGATCGCTTTGCGAATCGAATTTCTCTCCGATCCGCGAGAATCAATTTTGGCGTGTCGATTTGAATTATGCGGTTTAATCGAAATTGATTATAAATAAAATTTGATGCACATAATCGGAAGTAAAACAGTGATAATATATAATTTTCGCGCGGGAAATACTGCAATCGCGCAAATTAATATTCGCGTATTTATATATCAATTGATAAACGTAAATTATTTCAATTGATTTATATCAATTGATAAACGTAATTTAATGTGCGTTGTTGTTTGCGTGTGAACACATCGAGATGAAACATCTCGTGTAATTTGTTCGTATGGTGAATCGTTGCGCTCGAGGGGGTTTAAAGCAAAATCCTAAATTGCCGCATTTAAACTTTGTCATGAATAACCCCGTATCGCGTTATTTACGTGAATAATTTCCGTGATTTAAACTGCAGGCAGAAGAGAAGCTTGCGACCGAGCGCTAAAGCTCGGTTTGTTATTGTAAGCCGCCGACGTGAAAGCCGTCGCGAACAAAATGTTAACAGGCAATAAGTAACGCATCTCGACGCGGAACATGACATTAATAGAAACTTGTAACTCGGTCCAAGCGATCTCGCGCCGCGAATACGCGAAAACAACGATGTTGCCATTAATATACTTTTGAAGAGAAAGAAAGACCGAGAGTACACGAGGTGGAGTCGTCGCGCGCGCTTTAACTCCTTTCCGCCGGTAAAAGTAATCGATCGCCGCCGCCACAGCCGCCGCCGCCTGCAGACTCGCGCAGCGCGCTTACAGCCCTGCACACCGGGCTGCATAAGGGTAGGAGGCGGCGGCGGCTCGTTTTGCTACGTCAATGGTTGCGACGGCGGCTCTAGATATACTTCAATATCGCATCGATATACGATCCGTATTTTTTCTGATATTCAATATCATTAGTATTTTTTATCTGTTCATCTATATATAAATTCTATCTATAAATACCTGAAAAAACAAAGTATACACGTATTGTATACACGGCGGTTTGAATTGCACAATGTTATTACGTTATTGTGTTTTGGCTGCTATTACATAAACAGACATTTGATAATAATTAAAAGGAACGAAGCTTTTCTTGATAAAAGAATAATATGACACGATAATGGTTATCTCAACGAAGATATCTTGACAATTTGTACTGAACTGAGGCATTTCTAGTGCAGAAACCACCGCTGCCGTTTCCACGGCTTTAATATAACTACACGTTGCATTTGATCGCGAGCGCAAGTTCGTCATGTCCGACTACCAATTTACATGCGCTTGTGTAATAGGAATAAATACCGAACCACTTGGTTCGCGTCTAATGAATAATGTACGGCGCAATTCCGATAACACCTTTGTGTTTCTATCGCTATGAAACGCGATAACGACAAGGTCGGACAAATATATTGTCGTGACGGCAATTATGATACCCCGCGCGTTTACGATCCCGGGAATTCTTATCATAGAAAACTTTCTGAGTGCGCAGGTATATTTCTTTTATCAAGAATCTCGCGCATTTGTTGCGTTTTTTTTTTTTTGATCGCGTGTGTTCGTGTTACACAACGTGAAAAATGATTCGTAACTTGTCAAATTTTTTCAAGACGATTTTCAAGACGCAATCGCGTTGCGATTCAAGTTCGTGAGTTACGTCAGCGTATTCGGGTCACTGGTTTAAGGATGAAGACCCTTTTTTGGCGTAATCCCAGAACTCTCTCGCGCGCGAGAGAGAAAGAGAGAGAGAGAGGAATTGTGAGGGTCAGCCACCTCGTGACTCGCGTCGTCGAAGCCGCGCGTTTCCACGCGAAGGCGAAGGGCCTCTGAATGGGCGAGGAGCAAACGATCGCTAATAGCATTTTGACGAGCCACTCGTAGCAACATATGACCCCAGTGGTGTATGATGACGGTTTTGTCTGGCGCGCGCGCGTTGTGCGGGTGCAAGAGAGAGACCCCGCGATTGTTCCGACTCTTAGTTATTCCGACATGTGAAGAAGAGAGAGAGAGAGAGAGAGAGAGAGAGGAGAAAAAGAGAGAGAGTGAATCACTCACGTCTGCACTCTCTCCCCGTTGACGTTGCCTTCTGCATCGAAGTGAGCGTTCCTCGCCCCGTTCCCAGCGCTCACTTACGCCCGCATAACACAGTCCCTATGTATGAGAGGCTACGCCTCTTTGCATCCTTGTCGTCGTCTACTCTCGATACTTATCGTCGTAGAACGAGTTAGCGGCCAGGACCGTGTTCGGATCTCGGAAGACCCCGAAAGGGAAAGAGAAAAAAAGCAAAGGAAAATCTTGTCGCGGTTTATTTGCGCGCTCTTACAATATCTTATCTACTTTCTGATACCGCAAAAATTTAATTTTACCTGTCTCTTTCTCTTTTTTGTAATATCTTTATTACAATTATAATCAAAATTTTTTGACGCATTAAATATTAAATTACGTTTCTTCTCTGATTTTTGTGATTTTATATAATAATAACATATCTCATTATTTTATACAAAAAAAAAAAAATAAAATAAAAGAAAACTGTCGCAGCGTAGAGCGTGTCAATGCGTGTTTTTCCGGCGCATTCTATTTCTCCTTCGGAACCTCGACGGAGTCTCACAGTCACGGACCTGGGAGGGTCCCATATGCCTTCGCCGCGTTGAAGTGGCCGCGTCGTCGTTCCTTGGGCCAGTGGTAGCGGTTCCTCGTCCGCGTACGATCGAGAGACGTGCTCCGATCGGCCGCGCTTTCGGAGCGCACGTGTTTCCCTTGGTTCGCGAATAATCAAATCGATTGATCGCGCTATCGCTTTATCGCGACAACGCGTCCCCGTGATCCGTATCTCGTTAATAGACTCTTTTAATTTCCCGCTGTCGATATCGCGAATGAAACGACGGATTGACGTCTTATCGAATTTGCGTCGTTGCCAATCAATGACAAAATGCTGACTGATAACAAATTGAGGCGAAACGTTCGATGAATATCGACAAATAGTTTCGGAACACATAAAGACTTTATGAATCATCGATGGTGCAAGACTTGGTAGCGGCGCTTTTTTTCTTTTCGCGCGAAAAAACAGAGAAAGCTCTGTGCCGAGAGCGTGAGAGATACCGGTGAACGGCGGTGAGTTTTACTGCCTCGTAACTGCGCGGGAAAACATCACGGGTGTTCGAGAAACGCGGAAGTTCCTTGCCCGATCGAGGAATTTCAAGGTGTGAATACGAACTTGTTGAATTACGCGCAGTTGACAAATGCAATCTCTTTGACATTTATTATGACGGTGTAAAAATAAAAAACGAGATAATTTTGAGACCGCAAACGCGTATCAAAGATCAAAACCAACGCAAGACACACGCGCGAGAGTAAAAAAGAAACGTGACACACCAAGTTCGCTCAAGTTTGTCAAACTTTCTTTGCGTGCAAAACGAAGGTGCGAAATTGTGATGGAAGCGAAATTGCATCCGACATCGAAGTGCACGATTGTGTGTGCAATGACGATGATTTAGGAAAAGTGCGCGGCGTGTTTGCGGACCAAGTATTGTCGTCGCGAAATACACGTGGCTTTGTGAGCAACGAGACAGAGATCGAGAAAAAAAATCCTTTCACACAATGGTTCACACGAGTTACGCGCAGTGGGCCTGCTTGCCGAGCACGTACCGGAAAAAGGTTTGTAACATTCATCCGCATTCGATCTATGCGACGCGGTCTTTGAGAGAGACTCGTAACAAAAATAAATCAAACGCGCTTATCTCGCTGGCGAGTAAAGGCAACTTAGATTATGTGGATTCTTCGAGTTGACAGTTTCTTAGACATTTTTCAGAGATACATTTGAGAATCTGCATGACACACCTGTGTGTGTGTGTATGTTATATAAAAGTTACATTTATCTTTTCCCGACTTGTCCTTTTTTTCTTATCTTCAGAGATTCTTCTCTGATTTTGAGTGTCAGGTATCACAAACTTCGTGAACTTGGGCGTGAGACCCTATCGCGTCTCTCTTGATAGTTTTCTCGGAGTGTGAAAACCGATAGATTCGTCAGCCACTGGGGGAATTATGTTCTTTCGCGAGATGTGTCCCGTAACAATCGTATCGTTTAAACGAGTTCTCGAGATTTTTAATTGCGAGTGAATGCGTGAGGAGAGAGAGAGAAAGAGAAAGAGTTGAATCCTTCTCTTTCAATCGAATCGTAGCTCGCGGCGCTACGACAGGAAACAGACGCTGGTATTTATGAGTGGGCATATAATCATCCAGTGTGTAGTCGCAAAAAGAAGGTGGATCTCAGAGTTGACGATTTACAGGCGCCCGAGATTAGCGACGATGCTCTTGAATTAATATTATATATAATTTATCTGTGTTGACCGCGGGAAAAACAACGCGAAACTGTACGAGGTATCGGGATATAAAAACATAGATGGAATATACATGCAATTGAATATTACATTTAGATTCCTTTACAGGAGTAGCGGATCGTTACACCGCTCTTTACTCCGGAATAGATTGTCGCGGGAGTGTAACTCGGCAAATATTTGCTTTCTCATATGTACACGCGCGCGTACATACACACACACACACACAACACACACACACACAAAGAGAGAAAAAATATTGATCGAGAACCTCCGACGCAAGTCTGCCCGTAAAAACTTCATTCTTATTGTGATCTCCCGAGTGCTTCTTTTTAAAATTGCGCGGTGTTATGTCTCGCGAATTCTAACGTAAGCAGAATGCGCGGAATGCAATTCCGAGTGTTTTGAAACGATTCAGAGGAACAAAAATAAAACGACATTTCTTTCTGTAAAGAAAAATTATAATTAAAATACAAATGAAATGAGATATAATCAACTTGCGAGTATAATGATAGAACTGTGAAATAAATATGTACATTAATAAAATATAAATATATATATTATATTTATATTTTACGCGTATATATGTATTTATATTTTATGTATATACCTATTATACGTACACATACGTACGTATAATAGTAGATGCATGTTTGAAGAGTCGTCTCGAATTAATCGGAGAAAATGTTTCGCTCGGCGGAGCACCGAACTTGATGTGTCGGACAATGTGTCGTATTGTTAATAAAAACGCGTTCTCGATTCCATATGCCTTTATATAAATAGCTCGCCTTCATGAAAGCTGCCTCTTAGCACAGTTCGCCGCTCGATATGTCAATATCGGTGCAACGTTTTTTGCGGTCCTTGGAACATTCGCGTCGCGTGTTCGTCCGACGTTATTACTCAGACGAATTGATCTTTACTCGCTTTAACAACCGCCATTATTTCCCCGATCTTCTGCAACCTCCCTTCGCTCTGTGGGGTTTGCAATACTCGCGAGAAGAAGAGCGGAAGATAAGAGACGAACGGACGTTTCTTCTCGCATGTCAGCGGCAACGCGACGTTCAGTGAAAGTCACGTCGCTGCTGATTGCGGTCTTATTCGCGGACCACGTGAGTCTCTAATTGCATTACGCGTGTATGTACGTTGTAACTATTAGAAGAGTTACGTCAAAATGTAACGCAATTTCGTTCGGCGATGAAAATGTTTGCGCAATTGTTGAAATAATAATTTCAATAAATTTTCTTCAAGAGATTGATAAAATCTCGAAATTTCTCGAATAAAAACATGTATTACAACTCTTATGTTCTTGTGTTGTGTGTGTTATTTTGTAAAAATACCTCTTGTAAGTTAGAAATTACGAAGAGTTGTTACACGTCTATCGGTAGAGATGTTACACGTCTATCAACGTTTATATCGACGCAGGGAAGCCGCAGGTTAAAGCAAGTTTTGAATCACCGTGGAACTATGGCGTGTGTATCAGAAAACTCCGGAGATGACGAGCGGTATTTGAACTCTGACCACCCAGGTTGGAGCTGTTATCCGCTACATCAGAGGTTCTCAAATCGCGGGATCTGCTGAAAAGCAATATAGCCACAATATATTTCTTTATTTCGGAAAGAGAACACTTTGAGAAATCAAAGAAATCGCGCGCGATTTATTTGTCATCCTTGCGTTCGGGAATCAGAAGAAAGCGGCAAATGAGCGGGATCATTGATTTTGGATCAAGAGTCTGAATACATCTCTTATGCACTTTATGATATCGCGGAAGAGTATCTCTTTATATTTAGTTATTATTACGCATCAAGATTCCAGTCGCTGCTTGGCTTCTTTTTTGCCAGAAGGAGCTGCGCTGTAGCTGACACCACCGACGCGACTCAAGTAGGCTTCTTTAGAAGCTGACGAGAGTACAAGGCACAAGGGGTGTGCGCGCAAGAAGCAGTCGGGTAGTAACCAACGCTTCTCGGTTTGTGATTAACGTCATAACAAGACCGTCGATTGTGCAGTTAATTAATTCCTCGCGCGGCTGCGAAACCAGCCGAGACACTGTCCGAAAACACGCGTGATGTGAAATTTTCTTTCAGCGTGTCTTGAAATAAATGTGTTATTGAGCAGCTTACAAATAGTTTAAACCACGTAACTCGCTTTTTGTCTTCCGATAAATATCTTGGAAAGAACTTGAGTCATTTGTGCGGCACTGATAACATTTCGAAAATTATGTCCAGCCCAAAGGCTCTTACGTTATTTGTCGCTTGGGAATTTAAAAGGTTAAGGCCGAATACGAAGAATGTTACGTGTCTATGACATTGACCCGAGGCATGTTAAAACTGTATCTATTGCTGCGCCTCACGGGCGCACCCACGCGTCCGAATAACGTCAGGTGAGTCGCTTTGCCTCATTTCGTACGCGTGTCGTGTCTTTGACCCTAAATCCTCGCGATATTCTTTGTCGGTGTACGCGCGTTACACGTACGGTGAGAGAAGGTGATGTAGCGAGAACAAAAGCTCGCTGTAACCAAAAGTCGCAGATTGTTATCACGTAAGTATAGCGATCGAGGTCGCGTCGTGCGTGCACGCGTACGTTCACCGATCGAATATCGGTGAATGAATACGACGCAATCGCGAGATATAATGTATACGCATGCGATAACTAATGCGGGAAGTGTCACACGCGCGTACGTGAAGTGGAACGCAAGCAAGCTCGTTTTGCACGCGCACGTGCGACGTGTAACAGAAATGTAAGAAGGCCTCGGTATAAGGAACCGCGAACTCGTATTGTATGTCGCTTGAAAAATAGGCGTGTCGCTTTGCACATTGTGCGTACGGGAAGGTGGATTCACAATTGACGAATGATAAATTAACGTCAAGAATAATCAGCTTAAAAAACTATGCGTATACTCATGTTTTTCGATAAAAATACAGATTTTTATCTTTAATAAAAGAAGAGATTACTGTATGTTTTTTGTTTTTAGTGTGTAAGCTTTTATAAAAACTTTTATTATCTAAATTACCTGCACTTGAGACTTGTGTACGGTGAGAGAACGCACACACGCTTGTGTACCGTCTGATGCGCGCAATGACGCGGGATTACGTCGTGCCGGACTAAACATGAGGAAGCCTGAGGAGCCTCGGGGAGGAAGAGGAGTTAGGGGAGCGTGGGATGGACCAAGATCAAGACGAGAAGTGCGAGATAGAGACGAACGAGACTGTATATACCAAGTGCGACGCAGAGATACAGGGAGAAAGAGAGAGGAAGCGAGCGATCGCTTTCGAGAACCCGATTCTAATATTGTCCTAGGCATTGGCCGGTCTTTCTCTCTCAGTGAATCGACCGGACTCGACGCCATCAGCATCACACAAAATACACGGTTCGTCGCAGCTTTTTTTTTCCTTCCCTTCCGGACACAAACGAGTGGTTAGTTCGCGATAGAGCTCGCGTGTTGTCGCGAGCAAAGGTTTACACGAAAGTGAGAGAAGATATCGGTTGTGCGGTGGTGACGACGGGCGTTTGCGACGTTCTCTGAAAAGCGAGATTGGACGTTGGTAACACGGCGGAGCCGGGAAAGCTCCGGTGGAAAATCAATGGAGTAAAAACGTCCAGGAGAAAATACGCGGTGAGTGGCGGGCGGCTACCAAGCGCGCAAAGGCGGAATCCGCGAAATAGTCGCTGCGGAGATCGGATTCGTGATATATTTTAGCAGAAAGTGAGAAAGAGAGAGAGAGAATGAACGGATATGAGATATTAAGAGAGACATGAACGTTAAAATTTGTCGCTATATTATCGAAGTGAATATGTGATCGTGTAGAAAAAAATTGACACTTAATCCAATTAACTTTAATAATAATCGTTTTTTTGTAGTCTCTTCTTAGACATTCAATTATTCTATGTTGAATTGTCAAAGCATATTAAGTTAACTCTATTTATTTAACGGCAATCAAATTATTTCTTCAGATATATACTATATCGTTCGAAAGATCTTTAAAATTGAGATAATTTATATTTAAGCAAGTAAAATATCGATGTAATATTTCTCGGCAAAAACAAGTGTCTATTTAAAACGATTGTTACTTCAAAATAACGTCCACGTCTATTTCGATTATTATCAAATTGTATGTATATATTTTTTTCTCGCTACGATTCAGTCTCTTTTCTAATGACGTGCTCCACTTTTAAGCACACACGTCACTAGCAAATAAAGCAGACGTAAGCTTCGAAGAGCGCGAAGCAAAATGCCATTTTCTCTCTCTCTCTCTCTCTCTCTTTCTCGTAGTTCCACTAACTAATATCCGAGAGTCGTACTTTTCCACGCGTTCTGTACTTAGGACGAAACAAGCACGTACTTACGTCGTGAAAAGAGAGGAGAAAGAGAATAAAAGAAAAGAGCGAGTCGTAGAAAGTGTTGCAGCTGAAAAAGAAAGGACGACGGCGGCATTCACATAATTAATCAGAAGCTCGGCTATGTTTCTCGCTCAAAAGCGCATTATTTCAAACACATTTTTAAATTACGAAAGCGTCGCGCAAATCACGCTGCCAGTAAAAAGAAAAATGCTAAAAGCGCCTTCCTTTCCAGCGCTTTTTAATCGAAGAACACGTGAACATCGAGAGAGAGCTTTGAAACTATTTCGTAGCTGTGTATCTTATGCTTTTTTTATATGTTCTTTCTATAATTCGTTGTAACACCGGAACAAATTCTGTTATATATCATCGCAAATAATTATAAACTATATATTCTCGCTTCTACATGAACGAAGTGAGAACTTTACGTCTCGGCTAAAAACGGGTAGCGCACAATTGATCGCGAACTGAGTGCGCGCGGATCATCATTGTGCAGCGTTATTGTCTCTGGGCCGAGAGAATTGCAGGTAACATCAACATTGGATCAACTTGACCCGATGCATTGATCGATCTTTTTTTTTTCGCGTAAATTAAAGACGATCTCGCATTAAAGTTTGCATTCGAAATAAAAGCGAGAGAAAATATAATCGATTTTACATATAATAAAAAAAGAGAAATTTTCCCCATTGTATATTATTTAACATAAATTCTAGAAACATTTGTTTCGCAACGGAAAGATTCGGAATTGCGAGCGCAAGAGGGAGGGGTAGCAAGCAAGTGATCGGGGAAACTTGAGACGCGCCGGTAGCTATTTTGAAGTAGGAGAGCTTGATGCAAGCTCCATCGATCGAAGGTCACCACCGAATGACTACTGTCAACGAACGCGAACGTCAAAGAACTCCGAAAAACGTAACGATGTACCACTTTTATTGAGATTGTGCCCGGGAGCGGACTAAAGATCTCAACACTGTGCGTGTTTTGCACGTACAACCGCGGTCGTGTTATGTATTTTTAAACGAATTACCTCACCGACGAGGTTTCGCTTTCGCGTTAACGAGTGCCGACACGTGAAACGTCTGTCGGGCGCTGTGTGCGTACGGACGTAAGTCGTCGCACCGAGTCAGTTTCGTCATTATTCATCGCCGCGTGTTAAAACGCGCGCGATTTGGAGCAGAGCGCTTAATTCCAGTTCAAAAGCAAAGTTTCGATACGAAAAGCCGCGACGATAAATCACGGATCAGCGGCGACGGATCAGAAAACGGGAGAAATTAATTAGAGATTTAACCCGAGCCTACGATATAATCCGCGGCTATTAGGGGTTGGCTCCGAATACGTCGGTTATATATCGACGCGCATATATTTCATCGCAACTAATCCGGCATTATTCCGGTCTGTGGAGTTTGTCGCGCGTTGTAATTTATTAATGCGCGCGTATAAAGCTGAGAAAAGTTCTCTTGTTCGTTTACACATTACTCATGCGGATTCGGAACACTTGAATGTATAATTGTAATATAAAAACGTTCCGAAGTTATTATTATACATATATTTTTTATATAACGTGAATATATGAAAAGATATTGAAACGCCAGGTTTTTACTTCTCGTAAAACTGCACCTTCACCTTGCGCCTCTTTACTAACACGGTAGTTCTCTCTTTCTTGCCGAATGATATAAATAATCGAAGATCGTGCCAGTTACCTGGCGCTTTTTGATTTCTTGAGTTCGCGCCAGCCGTTGAGCTTCAACATATTCAAAACGTCAGATAAAAAAGTGATGTATTTCAATAAAAAGATTAAGAGATTTATCTAAAAACTTGAAAATTAGAGAAAATATTTTGTGTTTTCGAATTGTTATGTTTGTTCCAAGCTCGTTAATTGCGTTCGATCTCCAGGCGACATCGACGGCGGAATATGTACAGCGGCTTAATATCTATTGTCAGGCTGTGTTTGATTGGAGAACCTACCCTACCGCGGGGCGTCTGGTCTGATGCCGATAATACAAGGGGGCGTCGACGCGGTTCTCGCGCCTCTTCCTCGCCGACTCGCTAACGTCTCGCCTGCTAGTCGATTTTTGCACGCGACGCGTCGGAAATCTCGTTTGTGAACTCGTCGATGCTCTCTATAATCCGCAGGCGAACACGAAACGAGTTTCAGGAACCAGGTGCACACGAATAATATAATACGAGAGTTCTAGCATCGCGAATAGCGCGCGCGCACAGGGTTGGTAAGGTATTAGCAGATACATACTTGCGATTATCCGCACGATTGTTGTTTGCAGTTTAAAGATCTTGAGGCAATAAAAAATAACGGAAATATCAGAGAAAATTAATCGGTAATCGAAGCAGTTACGTGAATTAATGGCGAAACTTTTTTTTTTTTTTTTTTTTTTTTTTTTTTTTTTTTTTTTTTTTTTTTTTTTTTTTTATTGTTTTGAACGAGATAAGTGAGCTTTTTGTGCCTTTTGTTTTTCGACATCTATTGTTGTCCCATCAGCTATGTGCACGAACACGAATATTTCATTGAAAAATATTTTGACGCTTATATATATATATATATATATATATATATATATAAAACCATGAGCAGAAGAGCGTGTCAAAAGTGCTTTATATATATATATATATAAGGCACTTTATATATATATGGCACTTTTTTGACGCGCTCTTCTGCTCATGGTTTTTTTTTATCATTCATAAGACACTTTATTGAGCGTTCTAAGCGACCGAGCGAATATTCATGCGGCACCGACGGGGGATTGCATTGGATTTCGCGGCGGGGAATATCGGTTATTGCATAAATATCCGCGAAACGTGACTATCCAAACCAGATTTATATGGATATTTATATAAAGCGTCGATGTTGCTATAATGGATCGCGCATGGCAATTGATTCCAGTTTGAAAATATACAACGCGCCGCGACAAACCACGAGGTTTGAGTGAGAGGCGAGCTGGATTTATCGATGCGAGCGGATTACGCAGAATGTTACCGGAGAAACTATATAAAGTTTATTAGTTTTCTGATGTGTCAAATGGGCTCGAGAGTCCAGAGAAATAAATAAACTTCGAATTACGTATCAATTTTACTGTGAATAAGAAATTTGAAGTAGATAATATATCATTTAACGGAAGTTGTAATTATTTCTTTTAAATATATGTTGAAATAGAAGAAGAATCATGAGAAAAATTTTTAAAAATTACTCGCGTAGACGATTAGGACTCGCGCGCTAGTCGGTTTGTCAGCCCGCATATATAATTACCGTTTCTACGAAGGCGGAGATCGTCAAACTGACAAACAAATGCCAGTCAACAACGATTGAGTGGATATTTATATCGAGATCTGTTTTTCCTGTCCCACCGGAGGCGGCAGTGAGTTTAATTGCTTTTCTCTCTAGTCTGTCTTTTAATTAAGCCTTCATCCTTCCTCGGGCGAGGCGAGGAACTAGCCGAATGCATAATGCATTTCAGGCGATCGACGTCGATCCTTTTCTTCCTGTCTCCTTTGAGTCCCGGTTTGCGATTTGCCTTCATCCTCGGTTTCCCACGAGTCCCGGTTAATGGCCGAAGTTCGTCGTTGTCGTCGTTTCGAAGCAGTGCATCTTCGATTGAATTATAATTAATGCTGCGCCGCGCAAATGCGCGTCTGTCTCGCTACGACGTTAACAACAACCGGAGAAACTTGCACCGCGGTAATGTTTCCAGAGACACAGAGTAATCGATTTTAAACCCCCCAACAGAACTCGTAATTCATCCGCGTCAAAAGTTTTTCTTCTCTGCTCTTAGACACGTCTTGTGTTTCGAAATTATAATAATTAATTCTCTCGAATGGCTTTTTCCTTGTTAAAAAATTTGGCGCATTTAATACGACTTTAAAGGATGGGCTAGTGAAAAGAGGAGAAATTTTCACTCTGAGATATTCGTGAAAGCGCGAAAACTCGAACACACACACACACACACACACACACATACGTACGTATTAATATAAAATGTTATATGTGCGGAGAAAAAGATACTAATTTTTTTAATGAACAATTACATATAATTCTACTTATCTACATTTTACTTTTTGCTAGAAATATGATCTTTAAGAAAATTTACGTCCCGGTCAAAATTGGATCAAACGGCTACGATTGAAAGCCATAAATTCTGAATTCGTTTCAGCAATATACGGAATATATACGTAGGTGTATATAGTAATATAGGTATAGGAATATATATAGATAGATATATTTCTCTTTCTCTCTCTCTTTCAGTGCGCTATCATTTATAAAGTACTGCTATCTTTGGTGCGCGAACGCCGCGTATATCGTGGTGGGTGTCCCCAGATTTATCGCCGAGGGCGGCGTGACCGCGATCAACACCTAAATTACAATTTAGTGTCTGTGCGCCTCAAGAGTGACCACAATTCATGCGTTTTCTTCGCGCGCGACGCATGCCGCTCACGTAGCTCTAAAGTGTCGACTACCTGGAAATCTCTTCGACTTGTTACGCGTTTCTTATGCATACATAATTCGTAGACGGAATTCGCCTCTCTGGTTTCCACGCGCACAAATACGAAATTGACGCGACACGTTCGAATGCCGATGTGAGGTTGTCGACGAGGAATCGTTCGTGAAATATTGACGCAATTTACGATGTGAATGCGTTCTTTAATCCTTTTTTTTTTTTTTTTTTATCGAACGAAATACACACGTGTGAATGCGCAATTTAATATTTTTCTCGAATTTACAAAAGCCTGCGGAAGGAGGTTCGAGAGTTTTTCGTTGTGGAATTTATAGAGCCATGCGTCAAACACCAAGCCGAGTCCCGGTGAAACATCACCCCGCGGGTGCTTTGAGAAAATTTTATTTTGTGATAAATGCGCAACGCCCTCCTCTTTCTTCATCTCGCGCAAGCAAGCGGCGCGTGACACATTTTACAATTTCCCATTTCTATTCAGATCCTCTCCGCGAGAGATGACAGCGTCGTAACTTACTCCCAGCGAAGTATTTCCACGGAAAGCGTGAAAGTTTGCGTTCGTGACTTTCATTATGCGCGCTTTATTGTGTACTCGTTCTCGGTGTAACCGGGATCGTTGGATGATCGTTAGGGGAGTGCTTCTTACGAAATCCTCATCTCTTCAACTGAATTTGTATCTACTTCTTCTCGTTTCGTACACAGAGCGATAGCGAGACGATTCGGACAAACATCAGATGTATTTGACGCAAACATTTTGTTAATATAATTAAATATATTTTATTAATATAAATAGGTATACATGCGTTATTAATATAAGTATTTATTTATATAACAACCAAGTATTAAGCTCGAGCCGGAGGTATACGTGCAATTATATAATTTTTCTTCCTTTAAACGTGCAAATTAATACACACGGAGATTAGAATTAAATTTAATTTGAAAATTCATATAAATTCATAACAAAGCGTAGTTTAATATGTAATATTTATGTAACAGAGCGTAGCATCTTTTCAAATATGAAGTATGTCTAATATCATCGTCTCGACGTACACACTTCCTGAGAATGTTCGGTCTGATACGCGACTGAACTCTCGAAAAGCACGAACGAATATGTTCGGACAGTATACGTGTTATCTTCAGACAGTTTTGTAATAGTAATAAGGTTTTTTTCTTCCTATCGCGCACATATATCCGTATCTGAACTAACAGTGTCATTATTCGATAGCGGAAATCTGTACGTCGTCTCCACAATGGAAGATTACTAACGATCCTCGACGAACGACAATTCCTGGGTTTCGACTGGGTATCTTTTGTGCGCGGCGGCGGTACCGTCTTATTGCGCGATAATCGCACGTAATGGCGCGAATTGGCCGCGTCAATTAAAACCGGCACGAAGTCGGTTGTACTCTGAATTCTTCGGTTGTACTCTGAATTCTTCGCTCGCGATAAGAAGACGGTCACGAAGTCGAGAAAAAATTATTTATCTCTTTTTGCAGCATTTGTCGTTTAATAAAACTACATTGCGCGAATATAAAAGACGATTTTTACAAACGACATTAATAAAAAATTTACGTGAAGAAACGATTTTAAATATATTACATATATTACGTAAATATAGCGTATTTTTAAATGCAGCGCAAAGCCGCGCAGGTTCAACGAACGACGAGTTCCAGTGGTTTTCGTCACCGTTAGGTATTTGTTCTCTCTTCAGAGTTTATGCAAAGGACAACGTGTAACGGTCGGAAAATTCGCGAGGAAAAAAAATACGGGATGGGATTTCATCGGCATCGAACGCACTCCGGGAATATTCAATTTTTCGGTCTGCCGCGTCGCATGATTGCCGCGCGTATCCTTCAAGGAGTATAAATTACCTCGAAAGCGTCGATACAACGTTATATAATCAAATACAAAACCACTTCCGCGAGATTTTCTAGTACGGTAAAGAGTTACGGGAGACGAGAAGAAGCTTGACGGCGAAAATTGCCCCCGACGTGAAAATATATTGTTTCTAAATTTATCGAAGTAGACGGAAAGCCGACGAGACTTGAGAGAGAAATTTCCTGGTGAAAGATAAGACAAGACCGCGAGAATTAAATATGTCGAAGAGTTGTAAAATTTTATCCATTTAAAATCGGATTTTCTCTTTTATTCTCTTTTGTAAGGAATTATCCGAATTCCTCGGTCGATCTTTCTCGGACGCGTTTCTGGAATTATTCGCGAACGTAGGACGAATTATGCGAGCGTTTTAGCAAAAGCGGCGCGAATACCCGCGGGCGAGTTCCGCAACTTCTCTCTCCCCCTCTCTCTCTCTTTCTCTCTCTCTCTCTCTCTCTCTCTCTCTCTCTCTCGTCCTGCGATCGCTTATTATCCCGCTGGTACCGCACGAAGTTGGTCACGATGATCCTCTAGAACCTAGTCCTATATTATCTTGTCCGATTTTTCCTCGCTTTCCATCGCCGCGTTCTCGCCTCTAGACGTTATTATTCCGCGTCCGCCCAACAGCAATTTCCTTCGTCGCTTTCTCCAATCGCTTCTGCGGCCTTCCCTTAGCTCGCCGCGCGACGGTTAAAGGGTCGTTATAATCGAACGAAATTATGTGGCATTTGAATGTAAAATCAATGTTCCAAAATAATATCGTATAGAAAGGAAGAAAATTAAATTATTAATAATTTGTATATTTGTAAAATATTAATGTCATCAAACAATACACACATGTAATTTTGATTGATTTAATTGCTTTTACAGAATTAATTAAAAGCGCGCGATAAAAACAACGGCTGTTTATCGAGATTTTAATTATTTATGAACAGAACCCTCTTCTCTATTAATGCAAAAACAAAAAAAGTTCTGTAATCGCAAAGTTCTGTAATTCACGTTTGCTGGTAATGAAGCGGAATGAACTCGAGTTTTTTCGGTGCCTGACTTGGAAAAAGTCGTGCCTTGCATAATAATTAAAAGTTCGAGAGATTTACGTGCGAAGCGTAAAGCGTGGAATTCCGCTTGGTAGTTCAACATTCGTTCGTTTGTTCATTCGTTCATTTCACCTCAAATATGTTTTTATAGTTGTTGTTATTGCGTTTAAACTATTTTTTAATTATAAATATATATGATAGTAACTTATTCGCAAGTTTTGAAAAGTGAAAAATATTTGCACACTTGGAGATACATGCTAAATATATGGTGTTGTACATTATATATAAATTACAATTAATTACGATAACGCAAGTCTAACAACGTGGTCTGGCTGGAAGCCAGTTTGCGTAAACAAAGTCCTTAGTCCTTTGAAAATCGGGTCGCGTTTTGTCACGCGCGTGTTTCACAGTCTCTCACACTACAATACCTCTCTCGAATTCCAAACAACATCGTGAAGGAGAAGGTCAGTCGGAAAAGCTCCCGTGTTGTTCCCGGAGTGTAGCCGAAAAGTCTGGCGCCGATGCGACGACGGCGGTCCAACGATGTGGTGCACCCTGTCCAGGGACACAAAGCTTCAGTAGCCGTTCTCTCTCGACGCGCGGTGCACGTCGTCTCTTCCCTTGTACTTTCGTCTTTCTCTGATCTCGTCTTCGTTAATTGTTCTCGAATCTGTCCCAACCGCAAGTAATCTGTCTCGTACCGCAAAATCAGCAACGAATCTATTATTCCAACAACGCAATTTGCGTCTCTCTATCCGACGTTTATGCGTTTAATTCGCTGCATAAAAAAAAAACAACGCAAATTTAAATAGTTGTTTTAATAGCTGAATATAGAACGCGCGCTTTTACGATAAATAGAATCGTAGAAAGATTTTCAGGGATAGATTACTTTAGAGGACAATATTTTGAAAAATATTGAAAAAAAAAAATACACGTACGACGTGTGTATCTACAGTAAAAACGACATTACATATACACGGACAGAGTTTATTTCGTAGACTGACGAAGTAAAACGAGTTCGCAAACGTTACGATAAAAAGTTTCCTTGGTGTCAAAGAGAGAGGTCTTTCTTTTTCACGTTGTGCGAGTAGTACTAACGTTCTGTCAACTACGAGGGTAGAGCGTGGAAACTCATTGGGATGTTGAAGTTCCGAGTCTCATCCGGCCAACGGAAGTACGACGGCACGGTGAGAATCTTAAGCGTCTGCGACTTAAATCTTTACTCGACGCCGCGGAGATATTGCCGAAAGAAAGTTTATTTTCTTGGATTTATCTCGGGAGAGATTATACTTTCTAACTTAATTTCTAACTTAATTCTTTCAACTTCATTATGGCAATTGCCATGACTGCGTGCGGAGGCAATTATGTGCGCGAATGTAATTTCTTCTTAATCTTAAAAATGCTATTCTTTTGCAATTAGTAATATAAATGAAAAAACCGGTTAACAATTAATTGTAATTAAAAAAAATGCAAGCCGAGAAATTTAATTTATGTATTAGATATTTTATTTATGTCTGATTTTTTTTGTGTTGCAATATATATACTTTTTATAGATTCGTATATGTGTTTATTACTTTTGCAAAATATTCGCTGCTAAACGAGAAACCTTAGTTCATTGCTTTTCGATTCAATAATTTGTCGCCCTTTCGCCTGTGCAACTGCTTTCAGACAGCGTCGCGTGTCGACGTCTGAGAAGTTGCCTACCTCCCGGCGCATCGAAAAACTACAGTGATTCTCAACCTTCTCGTATCAATAAGTCGCTCCGAAGTTACAATTTTATTTTAATATCGACAAACGTGCATTATTTTAGTTTGTAAGATTATTTTTTTAATGTAATTGATAAATGTTTGAATTATACTTACATGCGTGTGTGCTATCTACTTGGTTGCAGGTAAATCCGGGAAGCAAGGCAGCTCAGCAGGGCGTGAGAGAGGGCGATTTGATTAGTACCATCAACGGAAAAAGTACTCGAGATCTGACAAACAGCGAGGCGCACACTTTGCTACGTACATCCGGAGAACAATTAAAACTCGGTCTGAACCAGTAAGTAATGAGATTTCTGTAGAATATAACGAAGGAACATTTCATACATATTTGTTGCATTTCAAACTTTGTCGTTGTTTCTTTATTTGCGTTCGCAGAGATAACATCGGCTCACCGAAAAGAAGAATCTACAAGAGCAGCTTGCAGGAAAATACCACCACCGAGATCCACAACAGTAAGTATATTCGGTGAAAAACCGATCGATCGATCTTTCGTTTGTACGAAGCAACTCATCATTCTTGTCATTTCGTATTCCCGCAGAGATCACCACAAAGACCACAACTACAACGCGCACACGAACGGAAGCGGAGAAGAACGTTGCCAGTAAGTTTGTCATTTTGTTTAAAATTTATTGACTTCAATCTTTTATGTTATTTAATTGGTGCGTAACTTCTTAACATAAAAAAAAAAAAAATTGAAACCAAAAGTTAAATTGCGCGAACACGGAAAAAAAAATTTGCTAGAATAGCAAAAAATTAGTTACTATATGGTCAGCAAAAAGACATTTGTTGAGATTATTGAGATTTTTGTTTCGCCAACAAAACATTTTGTTGATGAAACAAACAATATTTCGTAGACACTATTTTCCTTGCTGATTATATAATAGCAAAAATTTTTTTTTTCCGTCAAGCATTTGATCTGTAAAAGGAAACAGTATATACAAAAGCGCATCAATAATTAACAATCAAGCGGACAATTGTCGCGGCAAAAACTTTTTCGACGAGTTGCGTCGAATAGCTTGTGATTAATTACAAGCGACACGTTAAATTTATGAGAACATTCCAATTAATCGGCGCGCGCCTGTTTGAGCCACGAGCTTAATTACCGCATTTAATATCGATTTCCGATTAATCGTGCGTGTAGTAACAAAAATACTTGCCGCTGCAAGTAATCGAAACGCGTAGAGAGTTACACGGGAGAATACTTCATATAGAAGCACTCGCCCGGTTTGCGCAAATATTCTTTGGATATTATTGATTGGATATTATTGGATATTACTGCGAGATAATAACAACAATTGCGCGTGTAAACATTTTCGATAATTCGCGAGTGATTGTTAGCGACTTGCATTTGATCGATCGTCTGCATTAGTGCGTTGTGACGCATTAGAGAATCCGGGAATCACCCACGCATGACTGCCGGTGTTTGGTTGAGAACAATAATCCTGCCAGTTAACTGAGCGTACAATGCGCGTAGTTTAATTATCTCCGATGATCTCAATGGCGAACAATAGCGATGTGTTCCTTTATGCACGACACCGCAGAAACCGAAGTTAGCCTTGGCAACATTTCGGCCGAAGCCGTAGTAATCAGAACGGCTTTCCGTTACGCCGCGCCATTTATCAATATTTGACCATTTAAAGAACGAGACGAAACCTGTACAATAATAAGAGAGGATGGGAAAAAAAAAAACACAAGCGATTTCAAGTAATCGAGAAGTTTCTCGCGATTCAACTTTGACGATGGTGAAAATAAGTTTCTATTAAATAATTAAAACTTATTCTGTTAATATCTGTGTTAAAAGAAAAGACTTATATTGACGATTGCATGAATATTGAGGAAGAAATAGTTGTGAAAAAAATCCGAGAGCTACCACTTGATCTTTAAGTCTCACTTTAATTAATAGCGACGTTAACACGTCGTCACTTTTTTTATAGGAGTTTTTACGATTTTCTTGTATAAGTTTGACCATTACAAATTGTAATAAGTGTAATCTACTTTAATCGAATTATTATTGTAATTTTGATGTGTACACTATTATTGTAGTTTTGATGTGTACACTACGTACATTTTTTTAAATTTTATTTATCGTCAAGTAATCGATATATGATCCGATGTAATAAGATGTCAGTCGCTGACAATTAACTCGCTACACAATCCTCCGAATCTATCCGAATACCGGGGGTATATAATGACGAGCTTTAACAAGCATCACGTATGACGTGTACGGCGACTATGAATACGTCGAGGATCATCCCACTCTGTCCATCATTACCAGCACTTTTCTCCAAATTGCCCTCATCTGTGTTTGCACACAGATACATACGACACACCTGTTTTTAGCCTGTACGTACATACTCTCACGTACACCTGCCACCAATACAACACGCGGCAAATAATATTCCCCGTTCGGACGCACCCTCTGTTCTCCAAGAACGGCCCTACGTCGTCGAGGAGACTCTCTTCTTCTCTTCTTCCATTTCGAGAGGCCGCCGGCTGCGACCCACCTTCCCGTTCAGTATCGGGGAACACCTTGTCGAGCGCGCCGCGTATCGTGTCGAATCGAATTTCGAATCGCGCCGTTTGTTCGAAGGAGGTTTCCACTTGCGCCTTTAATCGCCGTAAGAATTTCGAGTCAACGACCGACGACGATCGATCACAACGGCTTTTCGCCGTTCGGGAAAAGAGCGAAAAAAAAGTTGGAAATATAAATTCGCGCAATCGTGTATTTAGCGAGACAAACAGTTTAAATCGTAATAACAACGTGTTCGATTGAGCGAATGAAAGGTAAGTGATGTGTGTTTCGATCAGGAAATGCACGCACAAAGAAAGAGGGATATATGCCCGGTGCGATGTGAATGACGCGGCGATCCGACAATGCGCGTATTATCCGACGATACAATAGTTACGAATCGCTGTTTAATGAAACTGCGCTGCCCGGTTGCGTAATGACGAAAGAAAGAGCACGCTACTGAATTTGCCGTGACAAATCGAGGACGACGAAAGCAAATTTGTCGCGTTCGACAATCGATGACAATTAAACGAGACTCGAACGGGACTCGCAATCATGACGCTTCGTACAAAGAAGCCGCGAGAAAAAAATGGGAATTAAATCGAACTGAAAAAAAAAAA
>QVOB01018253.1:0-14095 GCA_014839585.1 Pseudomyrmex concolor | reverse complement strand
AATTAATTTGTCTTTAACATTGTAAATACTATTTGATAAATTAAGTTTACGATAGGTGCGGCTCATATACCGAAGTTACTCTATATATAATAAAACGTATTTTTTACATAAGCAGACATTATCATTTACAAAGTATTAATATATATCTGTACGTGTGTTCCACTATGAAAAAATGTTTTTATATATTTTTTAGTTAGTATATATTTTTTTCTCCTCTCAGAATCGGAGATGAACCATGGTTTTCGGAATTGCCGACCAGAATCCGCTCTATACGTACAAAGAGAATTGATAATACAATTCTCTTCGGAACTTGTATCTTTCACAGAGCGAATTCTCAAACAATCTTGACAGTGACTTGTGATTTACAACTTGAAATATGTAGATAAAGATAAAAAGCCTGCGTTGAGTCAATATAATGGCGTCTCAAATTATGTGAACTTCCAAATAACTTGTTTTAACTATATAAAAATATTTTGGGCTGAACGAACTATTCATCTTTCGCTCATCTAATTAGAACATCAGATTTGTTATTTTTTGATAAATAACTATGATAAATAACTATGTAATCCTCACTTTGATTCACGACTCATTATATATAATATGTCTTAAAAAATACCCTTATGTTTATTATTACGATACATTTATGATTGTAATAACGCAAAAAATTATATAATATAACAATTGAAAACATAAAATATAAAATTAATAAGTTATCTATACCTAAATTTTTAATTTAAAAAAATGACAGTTGAAATCGCGAAAAGAGAGCATCAAATTTTTACTGACTTATTGTTAGTCATGCTTTGATTGACTAAACATTTCTTGATGATTCTTTTGATGTTGTGCCAGGCTATTTCTGATAAGTCGCAAAACCTTCGACCTTAATAACGTTATCTGACGTTACTTGTTTACACCTGATATCTGAGCAAAGTCATTGTGTATATATGAATACTGTGTATAAATGAAAGCTTGAAGATATCACATTAAATGGAACCACATATAATCATGTTTACGTATTTAAGGATGTACATCTCAAAGTTGTAAGTCAGTGTTATTTCTTATATCAATAGGACGAAAAGCACATTCTATTCTATGTGAGTGAATATTCAGGTATGCATCTTGAACGTTATTTTGATTGTTAGTTTTTATATAATCAGAGTAATGCATATAATAATAATAGTAATATTTAAATAATAATATCTCAAAAAATACTGTGAATTGAAAAATAATAATATTATTCAATAAAACAATTTAATTAAGACTATCTTTATTACTTGAATAATTTGACATCTGTAGCTGAAGATATTTATCACATGTTTTTACTTTTATTGAAGATCGCAAGTGCGCAAATCGATCGAGCAATGGATTTCGTAACGATATTGTGCGGCATTGCCGTTGTACTTCTCGCGATTTATTATTACTTTACATCAACCTTCGACTTTTGGGAATCACGCGGAGTACGCGGTCCACGACCAGTACCAATCTTCGGTAACTTGAAGGATGTTCTTCTTGTGAAAAAGAGTATGACCGAATATATGTCAGAATTATATCAAGCATACAAAGACGAACCGTTAATTGGAATATTCTCTCAAAGAACGCCACTACTTGTTGTAAAGGATCCAGATTTAATTAAGGATGTTCTCATAAAGGATTTCACTACGTTTGCTGACAGAGGAATAACGTTTGACGAAAAGGTATGAAAGTTTATGGTTATATTTTACTATTTGAAGTAAAAAATGTGTATGTATTTTTTGCCGAGAATTTTCACGCAATCCTTTTATTATCCTGTAGGCAAATCCGTTGTCATTACATCTTTTCAACTTGGAGGCAAAAAGATGGCGACCGTTACGTACGAAAATGACGCCTGTTTTCACATCCGGCAAACTGAAAGAGATGTTTCATCTAATATCAGAATGCGCCGACCATCTCGAAAAATATACAGATACACTGGCGAGTGAAAACAAACCTGTAGAATGTCGCGAACTCGCGGCTAAGTACACGACCGATGTTATTGGTAGCTGCGCCTTCGGCATTGAGATGAATTCACTGGCAAACGAGGATGCCGACTTCCGCAAAATGGGAAGATCGGCATTCGCTTCGACTTGGATGAATTTAATACGCAACAGACTCAGAAACATAGCACCAAAGACATTTTCCTTTCTTACACTCATCGGCATCTTGCCAAAACCAGCATACATCAATTTCTTCACGCGTGTTATTCGCGAGAATATGGATTACAGAGAAAAGAATAACATTGTTAGACACGACTTTGTTGATATGCTAAAAGAATTAAAAAAACAGGGCAACCTGAGCGATATCAGTAAGCATTTACATAGTTGTAATATATTTTGCATATGTGTATTGCAAACTTTTCTATGGGAAAACATTTGAAAATATTTTTTTCTTAATAAAAAAGTTTTATAAATTCAAACACACACCAACATATAGCACTATTACTTAATAATGTTATAATGTCTTATGATTTCAGAAATGACCGACAATTTAATAGCCTCTCAAGCATTTGTCTTCTTCGTAGCGGGCTTCGAAACATCATCGACTACTATAAGTAACGCTTTATATGAATTAGCATTATATCCGAAAGTACAAGAGAAGCTACGTGAGGAAATTAATGAGACATATACAAAATACGGTGACAATTTAACGTATGACAACGTGAAAGAAATGCGGTATTTAGATAAAGTTTTAAAAGGTATGTATGTCATTTCCAATCGATAAAATAAGAAGATTTTAGGGAACTGAAAACTTTATTCTAGGAAAAACTATTTTATAAAATGGTTTTTATTTATCTAAAAGTCAATGTTCTTCTTTGTATACAGAAACTTTACGAAAATATCCGCCATTGACGACTCTCATGAGAAAAGCAGCATCCAGTTATACTTTTAATGGCACAAATGTCAGTATACCAGCAAAACAAACAATACTAATTCCCAATGGTGCTCTTCAGCGTGATCCAAATATTTATCCAGAACCGGACGTTTTCGACCCGGAGAGATTTAGCGACGAAGCTGTAAAAGCCAGACATCCGATGTTCTACCTACCCTTCGGAGACGGTCCAAGAAATTGCATCGGTATGACGCAAAAGCGCAAATCTTCTAAATATGTCTTTTCATTCGAAAATTGTTTTGTAATATAGAAGCTTAATAGTTTCTTCAATTTAGTCGGTTTTTATTTTCACAGGTTCCCGTTTTGGAATTTATCAAACAAAAATTGGACTTGTAAAGTTGCTGCAAAATTACAAATTTGAGACTTGCAAAGAAACACAAATACCTTATCGTATAGATTCTAAAGCGGTCCTTTTATCTCCTGTTGGTGGGATAGTCTTGAAAATAATCAAAATTGATAAGGCTTGAGAGTTGATTGTTTTTGTAAAAGTAACTAGGTTTGATGAACTTTCTGTTCTAAAATATATTCTATTCTGAATATGTATGTAAAAACAGAATAGGAAAAATTCAGAGAAGTGGCAAACAAGGAAAGTATAAACAAGCAATTTAAACGATTAGAAACCCGCTCTTGATGTGCGTAATATGCAAATTTGTGTGCAAGCAAATAAGAAACTTTTTCCATAATCATACTTATGTGACATTCACTTGTTTGCTGAAAATCTCTTGTGATTTCAATATAAAAATGTTATTATTTATTTGTTGATGACGCGTGAAATACACACACAGATTTCTGTCTACATACTTGTTCTATAATGTCGCAATATTATGTACACATATGTGGAAGAGATTTCGTAATGTAATATTAAAATCTAACCAACATTCGCACACATTACACACACACACGCACACGCACACATGCATACAATTAGCGTTAGTTAATTTTTACGATTAATTTGCTATTCTTTACGTCAAGAATTATAATTATAGAAGTGTGTGCCATCTTACAAAATCCAAAATATATTTATGTTGGAGTGTACTAATGTGACAACCTAGTGAGCTTTCTATATACTTTATCAGAATATTCATTAAGAATAAGAATATTCATGTTTTATTACATATATATATAAATATATATATATATATGTTATATATATATTTCTTCGGAATGACTAAATGAAATATATTAAGAAATAGCGAAATTATGGTGATTCAAGGTATAACATAATGAAATCTAGAACACGGTATAAGTTTTTTGACATATAGATAATCTTGTGCAAAAGCTGAGTTGTGCTCCGCGAGAGCAAAGAAGCAGAATTTTACTCTCTCGAGCAAGTCTCACGTATGTTTTCACGTCTAATTTTAGGAACAAATGTAAAAAATAAAAAGCTAATACAAATGAATCTGAAGTATTCATATGGTACATTGATATGGTATTTGTTAACACAGATCATTCTTAATAATTAGATCTTAGCGCTCTTATTGTTAGAAACTAATTTGCGCATATTCGGACGAATCGTGCGCACATAGAATTTTTGACTATAGAAAATTCGATGTCACACCGAAACGAATAAAATTGTACACGGTATATAATTTACGTTTGTACATCTTCATTAACGTACTACGATCCTGATTAGCGAGAGAATAAAAAAACAAAAAAAAAAAAAAAATAATCATACGACGATTAAATTACATACACTGTGGATTACCATAACGCCACTATTTTTTACGTCTTTTATTCGTCTTATCTTAAAATGTGCACAAAATGCACAGTAACCATTTCTACCAGCAATCTCTTCAATTTATAATCTTTTCTTCTAAAACACTCTTCTCCTTTTTTTCAATAAAATTTGTATAAAAACTCATATATATTCAGACAGTCTAATGTTAACATGTACTGTCCATACAGACATAACGTTCTTTAGACGTCTGATGAACGTAACTCCATGTGACGTCTATGATTTGTGTAGAATGTCCCGTTTTGGGTTGGTTACCATGCAATGTAATCGTAATGATTATATATAATGGCCAATAACTCTATAGTTTATTCTAAACCACCGAGCGGGACTAGCGCCGCCTTCATCGAGGCTTATAGATCAAATTACCATCGCACCAACCGTAATAATTGAGCAAAAGACGATACATTTTAAGCGTTTATTATTGGAGTTCGAGTATTCAAAAATATTTTCATGTGCGAGAGAAAGCGGTTGCTTGTAGCGCGAACGTATAATTTGTGAGAATAAGCAGTACGAGAGAGCGAAAAACACGAGATTGTTTTTTAGTTCATCGTCATCTCAATGAGCGATTAACGCAAGCTTAAAATATTCTGTCGCTTTGGACGAATGGTCATCATTCGGTTACATCCTTTGAGCTTTTTGAGTATTCTGACCGGAGAAGGGAAATGGTAAACGGATAAGATGGCACCCTGAGTCGAAGAAGCACGGTCTACAGGAAAAAACTTTATATTATACATATATATATGTATATATATGTATTCGTTTAATATTTCTTACGTTTCTCTTTACTACGCGTCGCGCACGAGTCACATCGGATCGACAAAACACAATGCGCGGTGATGTCGAGATTTATAAAATAATATTTTTATCCTGAGCTACAAGATTCTATGAATGAAAAAAGAGAGAAAAAGAAAGAGAGAGAGAGAGAGAGAGCGAGTGTTAAGAGTGAGACGCTCTCGTAAAGTCCCTCTTAGCCGACGATGCTGCGGCGGAGGAAGTATTGGCTTTGCTGCTCTTTCCCTCGGGCGGGTGCTTGTGAGTGCTCGTCGTGGACTTTCTCGGTGACTGGATCTGCGTCGTCGACAATCCGCTCACCGGATACTTGTTCCTGCTGAAGGTTGTTCCGCTGCTGTTTCGCGTGCTGCTCTTCGTGGACGTAGCGGTGGACGTAGTGGTTTCGCTGGGATGTTTCGGCAGAACGAAGGCCTTTGTCTGTTTCAGCAGGTATTGATCGTTGCACAGCGCGGAGATCAACGGCAGATCCATATTACGGCTCTTCTCGCGAAGCGTTCGTATGTCCAACATGCCGGCGTCTTTTCCTTCATCGTTTTCTTCCGTCTTGCTAGATGATTTGTTCGGGATCGCGGAGGTCGAAGAGGAAGCTGCCGGTGAAGAGGCCGACGGCAACGGTTGACTTTTCTCAAGTTTCTGAAACAAACATAGAGTGTTCGCGTTAAGTATAATAAGTGTGCGAATTTAATTGTTTTTTGAAATTTTCGATGCAATTTATTTTACTTACTTGAATTTCGTACGGCGGCGGCGGCGGGGGTGGCGGTAATCTGCGGTACTTGGACTGCGGCAGAGACTGCATTTTACTCGTGAGACTGTCCAAACACTTGAGAATATTCTCGTCGCTTCTGGTCCGCGAGAACGTGTGCAACGTGTGAGAAGGCGCCGGCGGTTCCCGTCTTAGACTGTGACTTCCGGTGGACGAAGTCGCGCCGCTGTACAACGAACTGGTGCTAGCGGCGTAGAGACTGTTCAGATTGCTGTGCGTTAGATAATTGCCGGCAGAGCTGCCTGTGTCACTCAGATTAAGATTCGACGCGTATTTGGACTGCGAGGAGAACGAGGAACCTGGAAGGTAGGGCGTGCTGCGATACATCACCGAGGATTTGCTGAAGGAAGGATACGGCGGCGGCGGATACGCAGCCATGGCCGCCATGATAGAACCCTGCTTGGCGTCGATGTACTCTTGTTTCGACACGGCCGGATCCTTGAGCGGAAACATGACGTAGTCGACGTCGGAGTAGAGCTGCTGTTTGTACTGTTCTATCTGCGACCGGGTGACCTGACTCGTGTAGACGGTCGCCAAACTGGACACCGGCTGTTGCGACGAAGTCGGAGGTGGCGGAGGTGGCTGCCGCGGATGTACCATCGGAGGCGGAGGTAGAGGCGGCGGTGGAGGTGGCGGTGCTGTCAGATACGGCAGAAGCACCGGGGGACCACCTCGAGAAGCGTGCACGTCCAAATAATTGTTCGGACCTACTACGAGGGCAGCGACCGGCGCATGTACCGGAGTGGGCTTCATTTTATCACCTGGGTAAGTGGGCGGTTGAATTCGGGGTGGTGGTTTCGGCGCGATAGTCGCGGCGATGTCACCGACATTGGTCTTCGCGATTCTCGGTACGGTACCGGTCGCCGTCGACACATCGGGATACGGCGGCGGCGGCGGTGGCGGTTCTCGCGGCGTAATCGCATCGTTCCGCGGGGGCGTGGGTGGCGGTATTTGAATTCTTTCTCGCGGCAAAGTGTAGGGGGGTGGCGGCGGCGGTGGATCGACTCGTCTGGGAGGCAGAGGAACGAAATCACTTCCACGAGTCGCATTGTACGGCGGTGGCGGTGGTGGTTCTCGCTCCCGATCCAATTCCGGTATGTTCGATCTCTTCGGGACGTTGATCGTCGCGTATTCGATGTTCTCCACCGGGTAAGGAGGTGGTGGCGGCAACTGCCGATCACTGTCCGTTCTGGGCGGCGGTGGCGGAGGTGGCGGCGGAGGAGGAGGCGGCATAGTCACGTAATCGCAGTCCGAATCCATCGAATTGCTGATAGTTTTGCGCGGAGGGTACCTGCCAACTATTAGAGCCGACAACTCGTCGGCCGACAAACGCGTTTTTGCATTGGATGGATCGCTGCCGTCGCCGCGGAAGCTGTCCGCGCTGAGAATGCTGTTGCTTCGCGAACGAAGATCTTCCAATTGTTGATTCAAGGAAACTCCGTCGTCGTCGCCCTTGCAGACGCTATATATCGGTTCCTGGTCTTCCGTACCGACGTCCTCGGTGTAAACATCGCTCTCGGAACGCAATTCGCTGTGAATGGTGTAAAAACCGGACGTGACGGATGCTTCGTCAGTTGTAGACTGAACGGAGCTCAGACCGCAAACGCTCGCCGCTGAAGACTCGTTGGTGTCGCCCGTAGGTGAGTACAGATTATCGCCGATTCTTTCGTCCTGCATCTCGCTGCTTCTTAGCGTGTACACGCCGCTAGTCTCACTCGCGATATCAGTACCTGAAAAGTATTAATCCGAATTTACAATAATTCGAATTTTAACCATTTAAATTCAAATAATAGATGTATCAATCCCTATAATAATGTCTTTTTAAAAAACAAGTCAATTGAAGACACAAAGATTGTTTTATATAGTTTATAAGACCATTTAAATTTGTGAAGTTATTGTTAAGTCCTTTTCTCTATTCGCTCACCTGTGTATTTGCCCGGTTTCTTACACCTATCGTAAATAGCGCCTGGAAAACTCGCCGTCTCTGACGAGACCGCGGAATTTTGCGCCGTGTGCGAATAACCAAGCTCCAGGCTGGACGTCGCCGAAGCGCGGCGCATTCGCGAGTTTCCGCCCGCAGGTGTATTAACGACAACGACCGTGCTGCAGCTGCTGCTACACTGCGAACCCTCAGCAGCCGTCGCCGCGCTCGACGCGAGTCGCAACGCGACCGACGTCGAGGTGGCATCGGAACCGTCGACTTCTGAAAATTGTCCTGAAATCACAATTCGCAATCTTTGCTGATTTTTAATTAAACGATACGTATATCACGACAATATACAGTTGTTTTTTTTAGATTTGGATAATAAGTAATTATCTCTCAAAAATTTCGATTCTTGCGTCGTTGAAACTTTGTATGCTTTTTTTCAACGGTGAGTACATAAATAAAAAGAGGGGTCTATCATCAACTAAAGCTTACCATCGACAATAGAAGCGGGAGAAGATGGCATTGAGCGATTGTCCGTGTCTGTGCCATTTAAAATCCTATTCGGCGAGGTCGAGTAGGGTGTTGTCTCGGTGAGACGCGGTAAACACTCGGTCGACGCTGGTGCGGTGTCCGGTTCATCCTCGCTGTGCACCCGATCGCTGACTATACCGGATGTCGTGTTGGAAGATGTGCTCGAAATGACGGAAATGCGCTGATCGCCGCGCGCCCCGCGCGCCGTTAAGCTCAGCTTGCATCGAGTAGGGTACATGTAACAGTCCCGCAGGACTTTCCTTTCTACAAATCCACGTTCGATTTACTCAATTAACACGATTTGTTCCAAAAAAAACGCTATTTATTTTGTTGTAAAATAGAGTCATAGAATTTCAGAGCTTTCTCTTTTGATAATATAAAAATTAAACAAGTAAAAGTCAAATTTGATTATGTGTTCAATCAATCGCTTAATATTTGATTTATCAAATATTAAGCGATCAAAAATAAATAAAAATAACAATGCAATATCTTACCTTCTTCTTCTCGTTTTTTGGCTTCGTTCACCCTGGGCGCTATTGCCATAGAGAATTGATGGGTGTCGCGGCAAAGTCCCCAGAGAAGTTTGCTTTTGTCATCGCATCCGCTGTAGAGAGTGAGTTTGTCCGGTTGATCGACCGCTCGTATTTCAAACTTCTTGCGCTGTTTCAGAAAAAAATAAACAAGATTTTGAAGAAATGTGTTGATAAATAACAGGCTTTCAAAGAATTTTTTTGATGTATTATATCTTGTTTAAATAATCTTTTAAAATAATCTATTTTAGCACAAGATATTTACAATTTTTTTTAATTTTAACGTGATTCCAATGATACATGATTTCTAGAAATGTCAGTGCTTACATCGAAAGAGAGTTTTCCGATGCTGTTCCAGGCGAAGACGCGCGGTGTCTCCTCCTCGACGTAGATTCGCACTCCGCGAGCGCAAATCGCCAATAGTATACGTCCGGGTCCGGTCTCGTTCTTGCTACGACGCAGTCGATACAGGTGAGCGTTGAGCGGCGCCTCCAGCTGTACCGCCTCCCGGATGTATTGCATCTCTGCCTCCTCCCTGGAGAGCCCGTTATTCTCCCTGTGCTGAGCCGCAAGCACGGCAAGCACGTTCGATTCGAGGCACATCTGCAAGCGCGGTTTGTGTTGTATTTTTAGAATAACAATTTTTTTTTCATTAACAAAATTCAAGACTTGTAAACAAAATTGAGGCGTTTTTGTGGCGTCTTTCTTCTCTCTTTAATGTGGAAAAAAATAATATAGAAAAAAATATTCAATTACTGAATGGTATTTCTCAGTGATATTTCTAGCGTTTCAATTGCTGAACAACAATACTGTCAATCTTGAGAAACCGGAAACTGAACATTCAGCTTACGTGTGAAGGAAGGTAATCCGTGGACTTGCAATAACCGACAGATCCCGCGTGCGGTCTGTGCCGTTCCTCGGAGTAGTCGCCAAGGTCGGCCTGAAGGGCGAGTCCGGCGAGCACGAGCAGCTGCGTGACGATGGACGGCTCGTGAAGGGGATGGTGAGAATGGAGGCTCTCGACTCCGCCGCCATGCCTGACGACGTTGTCGCGCAGTTGCAGATAATAGTGATGCCTCGTCGTCTCATCGCTTGAACAACAAAAAAAACACGCTTATAGCTAAGAGAGATAATTACGGAATTAACTGAGGTTACGCGTCAATCAAAGTAACGTTCGCTGACGTCATCATAAAATGAAAAAAAGACAGAAATTATTGCGATTGTTAACGATTATTAACGAGTTTCATATAGCGACACAAGGAAAGTCATAATCTTGCTGTTATTATAGACGAGAAATGATATCGAATGCCGCGTCAAGAACCGTCAGTTCAGGAGAGCGCGGAGAGCGAAATTCGGAACGAGAATCGGCAAGCATCATCATTAACCAAGTCGGAAGCATCGGCGAGGACGGCACGGCGGAATTTGAGGTCCGCACGGCCCCGGGCTCTGATGTGTAGCTCGAGAATTAAACCCTCGTCGACGCGAACGTGCGGTGAATCGCCAAGTCCGATATAAATCATGGGTTTCGAGTGGAAATCAGAAACCGACTATATGGATCGGTATAATTACCGAAGGAAGCCGAGAAAGAGAGAGAGAGAGAATACTTCCATTTAATGCGCACAGTATATCTATCACACACACGCGCGTCATATAATAATTTATAATTACAAGAATAGGTCTCGGCTACCGGGTGGGAGTCCAGAGTTCGCGACTGCACATATGTGCGTATCTTTCCTATACGAAAGCTTCAAAGTTATTGCGTAACTTGTGATGCGTTTTCAATAAGAAACGAGAGCCGAATTAAGTTCCGAGATTAAAGTTTTGGGATTTAAAAAAGCATAAAAATCCATTCGCACTTCGCTTTCCAACTTAAACTCAAATCCAAGTCGCATTTTCTGGTGAAAGAAAAGTTCGCGAAAATTGAAATTAATTGGATTGAATTTAATTGGATTAACTTGGATTGTGTGGGCTCGCTTCTTGCAGTTCGGAACTACTGCTACTTGTCTCACTTTGTGTCTCGTCTTTCTCGTGTTTCTTTTTCCGCCGCACGCGGCGAAGAGAGCGCCTTGTAATCGCGCGACACCGACGCGTAGAAGACGCGAAGAATCTAGAAGAAAAAAAAACGACCGAGTGCATAGTAGCAATTTAGTCGCGTGTATATATTTCAGCGCGTTCATGACTCCGCAATCGAATTAATTCCGCGATCAAAGCCGGGAATCAGATTCTCTCGCTGGTTTTTTCATTCGACGATGTGCGTCGTCCGCATCCAAAGCGGAGTTCACATTATAGTAGCAGACCCGAGGCCTCCCCCTTCGCTACGAGACTCGGGGCGGGGGAAGCAGGCTCGCTAATGTGAACCTTTTTAACAATTAATCAAGAAACGCCGTCGAGATGCGGCGCTTGATTTCTTCCGAGAATCCAACGAGAAAATGTATAGAGACACGCGGTCGAATAAAATATGAACATCTCTCTCACCTCAGGAGTAATGGAGTGTCGACGTAGAAATGAACTCGAAAGTACAAGACGAAGGCCGGTCTCCCGCTGCTGTCTAAACCCTGAAAAAAAAAAGAAAAAAGATTAAAGTAATAAAAATAATATATACGCATCGCGCGTGTGTAACACACAAAACTATAAATCGCGCGTAACAAACTGTAAATCGAAATAGATGATACAGAGATCGCATGCTAGAGTTTCTAACAATGGCCGTCGTGTGCGCGTCGCGACTGCAAACACGCGCCATGTGATTGACATGTACGCATATATAATACGGCGCATATTTAGCATATATACACGGGGAACGGTGAACAACTGTTTCGATGAATAAACAAGTAACGCGAGACGTATTGTTCTCTAATGCAGCACTACTGTCCGCCGCGATTGTCGATATCTAAAACCGACCATGACAATTCTCCACGGATCTCGTCGTCACAGGATGTTTCCGTGACGAGCAAGAATAAACCTCGCGACGATCGTGTAAACGTGTATTACAGTAAATAATTTATATTTGAACGGAGAACGAATACGCTCTCAAATACAATCTTCTCGTATATCGAATCGAGGAAACACGAAATATATATCCGTTCCCGTGACGCGTCCTCACTCGAGGCGAAAAACGATCTCAGAAGTTTCATTAACACAAATTAGAGACTGCACAAACACACACGCTTGCACGGAGCGCTTGCTGCTAAGCAGTGATTCTTACAATGTGCTCGATACATCATCCAATGAGAGGCGGGAAAAAAAAAGCTAGGGCGTATCACGAGGGAAGAGGGAAAAGGGAGGAGGAAAGAACAGGTACCAATAACGTGGGGCCCCCATTCTAAATTCGGTAGCCGAAAATTAAACCGGGGAAGGCCTTTTTGGTCGCGTCTAGACCTAGACCCTCCGGTCAAATCGCAGCAAATTACACCGTCGGCTCCATCCGCATATTTTACGAACCATAAATATTAATCCACTACAGCGCACATTCTTTCCCCCTCCTTTCTAACTTTTCTACTCCACCGTCCACCTTCTATAACTTTCTGCGTCTTTGTCAGCCGTCATCTTCTCTTCTCTCTGCGTACTGGATACAGTCATCGCTAAAATTAAGAAACCAGGCCAACCGCTCATTACACGGTTCTTTTGCGTTTCGGTGTGTGCGTTAACAGATACAAGGCCGTTTCCTAATGTACGGATACGTCGTCGGATGTGAATTCAACGTGCAAAGACAACGAAGAAAAAAAACAGCGTGCATAAATATTCCCGATAATTTTCGCGCGGAGATAGAATAAAAAAAAATAAATAAATAAATAAAGCGGAGAGAGACATCTTGTGATATTTTCGAATCTGTTTCGCGGTGATTGGGCCTTCGTTTGGCTAATGACGAGCCGCGCCAATAACCAATAAATACTCGTTCGGTAAAGCCGAAGCTACCGCATTACGTACTTATCTCCGATGAACATCAGCCCCGGAGGATTTCTTGCGTGCCGAGCGCAAGTGGGCTCTTCAAGGGGGGGCCTTAGCTATTAAAAGTGGTCCCCTTTCCACTCTTCTTCCTCATCACGCGCGCGACACTGTTGTCACCAGTCGCTATTCTACCGTTTCTTACAGCATTTTCAAACGAGAAGCGAGAACTCAATCCGGATTATATAATCAAGTGAGATTTTCGTGAATTTCCGTTTGTCGGATACCGCCTTTGTGTGTTAATTAAATTTTTTTTGATGCAACAGACACGTTTCCTCCTACTATAAAATTATTCGTTGTCAAAGAATGTGGCGGGTAGAGTGTGCAATCAAATGAAACTTTTTTTTTTTTACTCTTCATCTATCGTTTTTTTTTCCTTTTCTCTCTGCACTCTCGACGAGTTGCCAGGATATATTGCGGCTACTCGTCTTGAGGTAGAGCCGCTGCTGCTGTATGCTTGTTTAACACTATCCTCAAGGCAAAATGCACGGTCGCCATCGCACACCCATGGATGAAAATGCTAATTCGAGCAAGGTAGCCTGCACTGTATATGCGCTACACGTCCTTCCCTCCCTCCTCCCTTCATCTTCTTCTCGTTCCTCCGTCGTTCGTAAATTGTCTTTTCTTTTTCATTTCTTCTCGCTCTGCTATTCAATCTTAGGTCGCGATTGTTTGCGAAACGAGCAAACATTATTTGAGAGTAACAAAGCAGGCGCATGTGTCAAGCGCATCGGAATTGTAAAATATATAAGACCATAGAATAATAATCCAAAACAAGAATAAAAAATACGCCAATGATCAATAATGTATAATTAAATATAAATAATAAAGTCATAAAATAAGTAAGAGAGTTATGAGGTATAGAAGATATAAAAATTCTACAATAAAAAAAAAAAACAAAAAACGTCTCAGGCACAAGACACTCCCTCTTTTTCAAAACATGTCAAGCATCTGACAGATACATTCACTAA
>QVOB01018252.1:0-14342 GCA_014839585.1 Pseudomyrmex concolor | reverse complement strand
CCCACTGAAGAAGACTAGAAATATAGTCGAAACGTTTGGGATCTAATTTCATTTTGAATAATTTTTACCCTGCAAACCATCCTGCAACATCGTTCAGTCACGCCTATACTGTTACTTTCTTTAGTTAATTATATTCTGTTTCAAGAAAAATAAAACCTAGATTTCCAAACAATAATTTTTAATTTATAGACACCTAAAAAGTTTAGGAAAAAAATTATAGTTTGAAAATCAAGTGCTAATTTCTCGTAGAGGGAATATATTAGATGAAGTAAAAAGTTCTGAGCGTTTTCATCGTCGAAATAAAGCAAAAAAACGCTCAGAACTTTTTACTTCACCTAATATAAAATAAACACGAGTATTTCGATTCTCCCGTGTCACAAGCAATCCTCGCGCGGCTTCGATCATCTACGTTAAAAAATACGTGAGACATAATACCGAGTCTGTTTGTATGCAAGTTCAATATACAGTATGTAGGCGCACGTGTAAAATACAATATTCCGTGCGAAATGTTCAAAGGTATCATGGCATCGCAAATTTCATGTGTATCAGATGTACTGGCGCACATACGTTTTGCGGCTTTTTCAATATTAACGTTGCAATATTCTAAAAGACGATACTGTACAATATTAATATTAAAAAAATATATTCGCGTGTTTGTACAATATAAATCCACATTCACAGTTCCAGATGCTTTTGACGCACTTAAAATCCAGAATATAATACTGCGATTACCATTCGCGTTTGTTGTGTTTTAATTATTTCATTGTGTGTCTCTCTCGCATATTGAAATTTTAAATTCTCTTATAGTGCGCATATATAAAACACGCAGAAAATATTTGAAAATAAACTTATACAAAACACATACAATATTGCGGGGTTTTTTACATTTCAGCAAGGTAACATGGACGTCAATACCTTGAATATGATGGATGTCCGGCATTATGTATTGTATTGCACGTACAAAAAGCAATTGTGAAATGTTTGCGCTAAGGTTATTCGCTAATATGAAACATTCTTGGAAAAAATTCGGAGTAAAATGCAAACCACTTTCACTTGTTAAATTAATAACCTGCCAAGCAAATGTCATCTTCGACAATTAAATACGTCTACGGCAAACTTGTGAAAACGTGCGCCGTGGAATTACATGATAATTATTCTCTCTATATTTCTTTTTTGTTGAAAACATTTTCACGCATCTACGGAGACCTCGAGCTGACGCATCAGTTGGAATCGCATTGTGTCTATTCTAGGACGACGCGATAAAGGAGGCTTCGGAAAAACAGCGATTGGAAAGTCACGGCCTGTGAGACCGTTTAAAATACACGACGCGCATATACGCTCAAACAACAATGACGCGCGTGCGACCATTTTCAATAGTAAATGAACACCAATAACGCGTGCGAGTGCTCAAAGAAGAAGAACGCGGTCGTTATTTCATTGATCTCAACGATCACTTGACCCTTCGAAAGCATTAAAGAGCGATCGAGTGTTTTCAATTGTACGCAAAATTGTGCGCGATACCTCCGTGTGGATTTTTTGTTTTTTTTTTTTTTTGTTTTTTTCTCAATTGTAACACATCGATCGCGTCTCCGATGACACACGCGCGTATTCACGAACACACTTTCACAACGTTTTTGCGTTCGAATATATTTTTCCCGATTGTTATGTGTCATTTCACCGTGTGCTATTTGCAAGAGATTATATTTGCAAAAGAGAAATTATGTCTGCAAGAGAGTTTTGTAGAATAAAAAAAAGAAAAACGAAAGCTTATTGCTCCGATATGACGGGCGCGCGTAGACGTAACGCTAAGCTGCGCCAATCAATATCTCGTTGCATCTGATAAGACGTAACAAAAACAAAACATGCCGGCTTTAGCAATCAATATGTGCGATGCATCTGTCGAGTTTATCCTTTCGCAGCGCGATTCGACTTCGTGATTCATCCTCGTGAAAAAATATTTTTATATATCTCAACCTTTTCCCTCCTACAACGCCCTATTGTTATCAAACAGTATTGGAACATATTGGCGCGTATTATACGTGTTACCAACGGGAGCGCGATATTAAATGCATCGACGTTGAACAAATATAATAAATATATATATCGAGTGGGGAACGCGCGTTGCGCGGCATACCAGCCGATGCACGCCATGTTAAATGCGCCAGACCTTATGGCACCGATGTTTCCGCTTACGCTACATTTGCAGCGCATTCCCCGTCGCTCGACGTCGAATGCGCTCGCCTGACATATGTATGTATGTACTACGCTTATGTATCTGGGTCGGAAGATTATCATCTACTCGCGCTACTTTTCCGCAATTTGGCAAATCGATCGGGATGCTTTTATTCTCGGATCAATTGTTGCGCGAAAAACGACGAAAAGCGAATTTCGCTATGCGTGCCGTAACGGCGTAATAGTTTATTAAACTGCGAGGTGCACTTTAACGAGCGATACGCGGAACGGCGTACGCCAGGAGCTAAAAATATATAGTCGTTACGTGCGAGCCGCATCGCAAAAGGTCAGTGGTTCCGCATCCTCTTCGTGTTTTAATGGGTAAGTTAAGTACTGCTACTTTGCCATTTCGCGCGCACGAAACCCTCGATATTCCTCGTAATAATTTACAGCTTGTTTTTGCGCTGTCTGTAATTCGCGAGAGTTACACACATGAGTATACGGAGAGAGAAATTCCGCATTTACCACCGTAAACTTTGCGAGAATACTGGAAATATTCTCGTGCCGATGTCACATTACTTCACGTTGCCTAAACGATCGAAGATTAATTTCATAGCTTGACGTGAATGTGTTGAACGCGACCGCGAGCGCCCGTATACATTTCCCTTGGCTTTGTAAGACGATGCATCACATTTGTCAACTTCCCCGCGGCAACGTAGTTCGCGAACGGGTTGCGAATCGCCACAATAGCATTTTAGCTCGACCGACAATCTATCGCCGACATCAACTATCACACAGGCGCGAAAACTTCGGCCGTGCTCTTTTATTTGCTTTATTTTATCCCAGGTTTTCCCTCCTTCGAAATATTCTTTTGAGGTATTGCCGTACATCGTCGGGAAAGCGGGACTATCGATTGGCTGGCAAGCGTCGTGTAAGCTTCGAAAGCCAATTCGTCAGGCCGATTTCAAGACAACGGGGGCGACAGTGGCGTCGGTCGGCGTCGACACGATTTCGCGACGTCTAACCCAGATAGTCGTCCTTGGAGATGGTCCAGCCGGCTGGGTCACCGGTTGCCAGGATACCCGGACTCCTGCGAGAGATCACCGCGAAAAATACGTAGCGGGCGCTTTTTGTGTCACGGCTTGAAACGGGATTCCGGCCAGCCAGCGCGGTGTGTCTCGTAAAAGAGATCGCGAGGAGTTTTCGCGTTACGTAAAAGGATAAAAGTGCTACTACCGCTCGTACGGCAGTTGACAAGAGAAACGAGAGACGTTTAATGAGAGACAGATCTGTAACCGATTAGTTTTAAATGTATAATTTAGTCTTGCTTTTTTTTTAGATTCTGTTTATTAAATAATTATAAAGGCAGATATATTGCGTATGTAATTTTTTATTATTTTTTCTAACAAAAAATATGATGTTTTTTATAAAAAAAAAGGTTAAGAAAACGTTTTCTTTTAAAAACGTGAAGTAAAATTATACGATCCAATATTATTTTTTGTAATTACCTTATATGATAAGTGTGTATATATATATGTGTGTATATATATATATTATGTTTATAAAAATAATTGTCATGCAACACTGTAAACTAAAACATTTAATTATTATATGGCGTCAAAACTAATTTATCTTTCTGCGTATACACGCATTTAATATTATTCGCTAAAGTAAACCTCTTTGTTACGATGTAATAAAAACTTTGTTAAAACACGTTAAATACTTTACGTGAATTACGCTTTTTGTTGTTTCCGCTCTCGTCGCGCTCAAAGTACAATCGTTAAACCGTAATACTAGAGTATCGCAAATTTCATTGCACTTCGTGCGCGTTATTGTGTGGCGAAGAGCACTTGAGAAATTCCATGTTGAAAATTGAGATTTTCCTATATTGTTCTGTGTTTTATCCTTTCCTATCGCATTCAAAAACATTTCCGCGAGGGTAAAAGAAAAATGTTTATAAAGCAAATATGAAGTTTTATCTGGGAGTTATACGTAGAAATAGCAATACATCCAAAATCTCTCTCTCTCTTTCTCTCTCTATCTCTTTTTTCTACGTCCGAAGAGAAACGATTTTTTTGGCACAAAAACCTAGTCAGTTTTATTCCTTATTATTAAACCACTTATTAAAACACTTTTATACGTAGAGATCAAAATATTATATATTTTACAAAGACACTTTAAATTTTTTCACACTTCATTACGCGAAGCTCTTTTTTTCTTTATAAATACATTAAATATGTTAGTACAATAAATACACTTAAAAAGTAATTAAAATAAATTTATTCAAACTAATTAAAAAATAAAGATCTTAAGTAACAAGTAAAATTGCTTGTAAAATTGTTAACGAGATTGAAAGGGCCCCCCAATACGAAACTAAATACGGAATAACCGTGTAACACTGTGAATTTTTATTTAAATGTCATCACGTTTCCTTATATTGGACCTAGATAAACTAAATATAAATATAAAAGAAAATGTTATGTAACTAAAAATGGTTTGCCAACCTTAATATAAACATTGCAAATTGAAAACTGTGACAGTAAAATAAATTTTTATTTATTCATTTGATTTTAGCCATCAATTAGGATCATTATCTTTAGTTTCCTACATACTGATGTACAACTTATTCAAATACAGGTGAGATGCTATTTATTTTACTGTCACAAATTTTAATTTATACGATATTTATATTTAGGTTAAAACTATTTTTACTTACGTATTTTCTTGTATATTTATATTTAGTTTATCTGAAGAAGATTCAACACAAGAAAACGTCTAATATTTCAATAAAAATCCACAGTGTGGACCATTATACCATTATAACTATTATACACGGACATTCTGTATTTAATCTTGTATATTGATCCTTTCAATTTTTATTAAAAAAGGGTCAAACGTTAGATGTATATATGCAAAATATAGTGTAACTCCGATTTAAGCTGCGTCGAGTTTTATGTCGTATAGATCAGAAAAATAGAAGAAGTGAGAATAAAATTTGCGTGCAATCACTGTGTTACGTGCCTTTATGTTACATTATCGTTGTGATTCCAGCTTTTTATTGTTGCTATCAGTTTAATCGATTCAGCGAAAGAGAGAGAGAGAGAGAGAGAGAGAAATAGCGCAACTATATTACAGACATATAAAATAATTACTACAAGGTTTGTAAAAAGTTTAGCGGGTATTTTGCGATATGTAAATGTGTAAAAGGGTGGTAATAGATGAAGTATAGCAAACTACAAGCACATAGTTTTCATATTTTTTATTCAGCTAGCTGTCTTGTATACCCCATCTCAGTTTGGAATATACGAAAGTTTTAACGTGTGGGATATGTGTCCCGTAATACAACGCTTGCGTCTGCACGGACATACACTTTTGTCTAGCAAACTTATCTCAACACTCTTTTCGCGCATTTTGTCATTCTCTTTCTTTCTCTTTCTCTCTCTCTCTCTCTCTTGCATATTACTTATTAATAATACATAATGTTAATGTGTTTTACATAAGTAAATACTGAAAGATGTTATTAAAAGAAAAAAATATTGTAACTTTAGATTTTTTATGAGTCGTACATCCCATATAATCCACCCCTATATGGGATATATGGGATATATGGCAAGAGTTTTTTTTTAAAGTACAAAGAATAAAAATTTTGTATTCGTAATTTCTTTATAGTAGAACATAGTATAAAGTTTTTATTGATATAATTCATTTGTCTTTATCATCCTAAATAATAAACATTTGTTTTTACCATTTTAAATAACATTTGATGAATTTTCGATAAGTGCGGCTCATATACCGGAGTTACTCTGTATTATTTTAAACGTGAAAATTAATACACAATAATTTGAACTCAATTCAATTCGAAAATTTATATCGGATGCTTAATTTGCATCTCGTATATCTAAATAAATTTTTTTACCTTTCTAAAATTTAAAAAATCCATTACGAAAAAGAAACACTTTGGTCAAGAGTCTTCCAGCCTGAGACTTCCTACATTATATGTTTAAAAAATATATATTATATCATAATATTATTAATAATTATAATAACAGTCTCAATTACAAATTAAATTGAAATTAGAAATTAGATCAGTAGACTGTGAACCACAGGTGGCGGTGGCAGGCAAATTAAATGCAGATAAATTATATAAGAATTTGAACGTTTCATCTTTTATTTGTTTTTGATCATCATCAGCAACGTATAAAAAATTAAGGTATTTAAACAATAAAAATAACTAGCATTTAGCTCTTAAGGTATTTATTTTTTGATACTAAAACGAGCTTTTTGTGAACAAATTTCGTCTGATCTAACGGCAGCACAAAAGACTATGGATGTAATGTCATTTTTTTTCTATTATTTTTATCAATATTATATATTTCTCCTTAAATATTTTAATTAAAATTCTCTTTTGCGAGAAAATTTCTCTTTTTTCAGAAATTTAGGTCGCATATCTTTGACAATAAATTCTTCAACGCGAACACTGTTCAAACGTTTAACGGCAAGCGCATACGCGTGGAGTGATGTACGCAATTATGTAGAAGGGCGATGAAAGGCGCGCTTTGTACTTAAGGGAAAGTGTGTATCGCGAGCAAATGAGATATAAATTTCCTCTCTCGTTTCGTCGATCGCTTATTCGATGGTTCTCGATCGATCGTGGATGGAGGAGCACGGCGAAGTCGGCAACGGGGAAGGAAGCGATGCACACTTAAATAAAGGGTCGCTACGTCGTGGACGTCCTAAATAGATGGGCAATGGGTTCTTGAATTATGAGCGGCCGTATCGAGTTGGCCTAATGCAATTATTTCTCTTAGAGTATATTGGCTCCATTTGTGTATTAAAATTGTGCGCGGCCGCGTGCACACCGTTGCATTCCTGCTTCGAGTTTCGATTAAATGGACTTTAATTCGACTAAGAGACGCGCGAAAGAAATCGACGGAAATTAAGTGGCAGCTATTTCTATCGTAGCCGTGACGCACACCGCTTGTCAATTCGAAGGACGACAAAAGAAGCAGCTTATATTTAGCTTTAGATACGTACAGGCATGTAAAGTTATGAAACTCACGTTTTATATGAAAAAAAAATTCTCATGAGACGCGTTCAATAGAGACTGAAACATCGAAGTTGTAACTACAATTTCTTCAGAATATTTTGTTTCACGTCATTTCACGAGAAAGAAGAAACGTAAGAAGTGTTCAATCTGTTGCGGCGAAGGAAAATGCAAAATGTGACAGAAGCAGGCAAATTGGATTTGTAAAAAGTCGAAAATTGTCTTGTCAGTTTTGCGTCTAACTAACGGAGAACGAAAAAGGTGCTTCACGACGCCGCGGGCGTTGCGCGCTCTAAACGAGAAAACATGTTTCGCGACTAACGCATGTACGGATCCGGATCCAATTATGACAGCGAAGCATTTAGAGGATAGGCCAACGCGATACAGCTTCTCATCTCTTCGTTGCACAGTTTTTTCACGATATACGTCTGCGTGAAATATTTTATCTCCTAGCTTGTCGGGATCCCATCCGCAAAAACAGACGATCGTTCCGACGCAGATTTCGTTGTCTCTGCTACAGTCTCGCCCGCGCCGGGACTTTATGCGCGCCGCTCGTTGTCGAATGAGTCCGAAAAAAAATTTCAAGAGAATTGTATGTTTCAGTGCGTTTAAAATATTAAACGCACTTGAAACGTTCTCGGAATGCCGCTGCGAGCACCGAATTTGACATTGAAGTAAAGAAAATTTATGTACACAACACAGTGCTGCATTAGAGATTTATTTCTTTAAAAGTGCAAAAATAGAAATAAACGCGAACAACACGATTTGTATTAAAACATTATTTTAATACGTAACGTTTTATACTTTATTACACACGTTACATTTAAAACATCTCAACTGGCGCGTATTTATCCCTATTAAACTTTTGCAAATATTCATGCTCGTGACGTTTTATACGTGAATTTAATCTCCGCAATTTTAATATAAATATTTGTTACATAAATCTACATTCGTGTAAAAAAAAATATATGTATATATGTATATATGTATTCGCGCGCAGCCAGTGTCTCTAACAGACATAAAACCAAACCCGGGAATGATCAGAAATCGTGTGTGAGCGGCTTTCACGGTATATTGAAATCGCGCGGTTTATGGTGTATCGTAGAAAACTAAAATACGCGGGAAACCTCAGTTCGGGATTTACGCGAGATTTTTTTTTCGTGGGGCTATCGATAAGCAGCGGCAAGGACACGCCTGAGATGCTTTTGTGCGCTTCGTCCGACCGCAGACAGTAAAGATAGAGGCTTTAACAGTATCCTGGTTGCGGAAGAGAGAAAGGGAAAAAGAAGGAGAGAAATAAAGAGAAAGATAGAGAGAGCTAGAGAGGGTTCGTTCGCGGTACAAATTCGAGGACTCCGGTAATTCCGTGATACGAGCGGCAACGAGGGTAACGAGCTTCCCGCCAGATTATCTGACCGAGGACGGAGGATTGTGTTGGCAACGTGTATCCTTCTCCCCAGGCGCGCGGAGAGCACGTCGCGGAAAATATCGATCCATCCGGCTTTCTCTTTCTCTCTCGTGCGTGTCTTCTCTCCGCGCAGCGTTTAACAAGCGCATTACGTTAGCCCCTTTTAAAAGATCGCACTTCTGACTTCAATGGGCCGTGTAATCGGATTAGGATCGACACAATGCGCCTGTGCCGCGGATATGTTCCGCGTCGATTCCATCTGCCGGGTTTCATTTCGGCCGTGCGGGATATGCGCTCGATGCGTATGCGTGTACTGGTTATCGGTCATCGCATCGCTGCGGCCGAAGAGCGTTTCCGAAACCGAGGGACGAAATGACCAAGTAGACGATAAGAACGATAGGAAATATGAAATACGGTGTGACGAGTAAAATAATAGCTACAGCACACACACAGATCGAAAGACAAATGCGTTTAAAAAACGTTGACATATATGTAGAAAAAGTTTAAGACTTCTAAAACGTATAAGACTTATTTTTTAGAACATTTTATATATAAAGTTTTATACATAAAGTGTAATTAAAATAAGGAGACCAATAACTAAAATAACTAAATAATTGAAAAAATAGAGATAAAGAAACCTACTCCCCATGTTCAATCTTACGAAAGTGCTCGTAAATATTATGTCATGTTTTTAATAAAAGCTACTTCGTACACATGATTAACAACAGTGGCAACCTTTATCATAAAGAAGAATATTTTCCTATATTTAGTAAAAAAAAGATATTAGCTGTGTGACAACTAATCCTAGTCTCTCTTTCAGTATGCAACGGCAAATTATCCATTTCGTGAAAAAGCAGACATGATTTTGTACGGTAGCGCTAATGGCAAATGGTCGGAAGCTGCAAGATAAAAAATGAGAGACTTCGAACATTTGTTTTAATTAAAAACGGAAAAGAATAATATTGAAAAATTAATTTTTCATTTTCCATTAATAAATTTGTTTAAGCTGTATCTCAATTAACAGTGGGTTTGCGAATGTATGTTGATGTGAAGGAGTTTTTTGTTTCGTGTAGGGAGTTCGCTCTCGATGTTTGTTCCTTTACTTTCGGTACACTCTGCACATAAATCAAAGTAATTATAATCTTCGAAAATATCTTTTTATTTTTGGTTTTTTTTTTTTTTTTTTACAAACGCGAGTTTCATCGTGGATTATCGCATTATTCGACAATGATATGGCGCACACGTAACGACAGCGTATTATAGTTAGTTAATGCTGGACACGCTTCATCATCAAAACATTGATTTACGAAGCCCGCGCAGACCGCAGAATGCAAATAACAGAGAAGAGGACAGAATGTGCGCATTACGAAATTGTTTGCTCCCAACCGAGAATTTATTGCCACTTATCGTCATTTCCCTCTCTCTTTCTCTCGCGCGCGCACCTGCGATAAACGAGTTCAAATTGCGGACAATGAAATGAAGACATATTATACGTAATAGTGTTGTGATATAATTAACACAATGTTTCAACTTCGCAGTTTTCATTGCAGTTAATGAATGTCAAATCTCGGCGTGATGCCTGGTTCCTCGATTATACACAAAATTAATTTGTTATTTGTCGAATATTTCGAGCGGGGAGAAAAGCGTCACGAGAGCGAAAGCGATCCGTCAACGTCAACTTGAATGGCGGTTATGCGTGCATAACGACTGAACCGTTAATTATCAGTTGCACTCTGCACGCTTCTCAGAACCATACATCAGCATTGAAGCCCCTGATACGTCTCGAATGAAAGCATATTTTACTTTTTGTAACGATAATATTTACTAATTTCAGATCACAAGCTCGAAGGGCTATCGTAAGTCCGGTATTAAATTTACGATAAACACCCAGTTGCATCGAATAACGTGTGCACGCACGAACCTAAGACTATATCTGTTATCAGCGTCGAGAGCTATCCGATGGCAATATTCGAATAATATCATTTTTATGTTAATATGCAATAAAATTATACAGTTTAGAAAGTTTTAATTTTGTGCAATATTAAATGTTTTAATTAATCTAACTAATCAATCTATTTGATCTTCTCTTTTGTGACATTCATTTCTTATGAAACTGATTTCAAATTTAAAAACATAAAGTACAGTAGAATATTATATTATTAAAACAAACGCTTCAATTTATAATTATGAGAATTAGAGAATTTGTAGAGAATTTAATAAATTATAAAAAGAATTTAAATAAAGAATTTATAAAGAATTTAATAAATTATAAAGAATCCAATAAATTATAGAGACGTTAAATTAGAGGAACTTTTGTTACGTGCGTAAATCGTGAAAAATCTCCCGTGTATAGATACGATGTTTCTTTTCTTTTTGATAATTCAGCATTTCAAAATGTATACATACACGGTTGTACTTTGTTATCCAAGAAGAAGAAACTTGTGATCCACCGCGAAAAGCTGCTGCTACGTATCTCGCTTGTTTCACTTTTCGCATAGCTCGCAAAGTGCTGCGAAAAATTCAATAAGAGGGTGTTTATGCACGCCTTCTGTGAAGAAACGTAGAATGTAGGTTTATTCAAAACTAAAACAAACGGACGTATAGTTTTAGAAGGGCAGAAGTATAAAGCGGGTTTTTCGCTCCCGTTTTTATTCCCGTCGTTTCTTATTAAACGGCAGCTCGCCTTATCCCGTCTGAAATTTTCCGAACGTTTTCTTTTTTATCCGCGAATTACCATAATTCGTCTGACGGCGCAATTTTTCGTTTGTACGTTATGCAAAGCCTCGTGTGGAACGACGGTTTTAATTCACGAGCGCTTTTCCGCGAACGGAGCGCAATGTCGCGCGGTCGTGCCGCGACTACGTGGGTCAGGCACGCTTAAATAAGTGAGCGCCTTTTCGTGTCTTGGAGGAAAATTTTGCGGCGATCGTGCAAGGTACTTTTGCGAGTACCGGCTCTCTCTCGGTTCTCTCTGGTAACCCGAACTCAGCGCGCGCTTCGTCAATCAGTAAGTTACGAGCAACGTCCGGGGTTTATGGACCCTCATACGTCTCCTTCGTCTTATCGGCGCACGCGAAACGGACGAGAAATAAATCCGCCTGTCCTTCGCTCTGCCTAGCCCGCCTTTCTCTGCAGCCTCCCGCGGCACCGTTCAGACCAAACTTCTGCCTTCCGGCCGTCGCCAAGTGTTTATACTCCCGGCAAGTACAAGAGAGCAGGGAGAAGGAGAGGCTGAAGCGAGGTGGGCGAGAGAGGAGACGAGAGGTGTGGACACAATGCCTGCCTTTTTACGGAGTAAGAAGCAGCCACTCCGTCGGGGCGTTTGAAAGTTTCCCCGTTGGAAAAATATCACCTTCCTGCTCGGGGGACCGAATAAATGTAACTCGGTTACCGCGACGCTGTCGGCCTTTCCACGGGCTCGATTTCTTCTTGCTTCTCTCGGAGTGCCTCTCGCAGAAATTTATGGAAAAAAAATTGCATACAACTTTCGTTTATCCAAAACTGATTTCTTTGAAATTGTTAAAGATACTTTGTATGTGCGCATTGTTATTAGAAATAATCATTTCTCAATTAGAGAAATATAATTAACTAAAGACAAAAAATCTCTTTTTTATGTGGTTCGCAATTTGTACATTAAACCTCGATCAGCGTCGGCGATAAATTGATCTCTTCGAGGTATTACTTCGAATGTACTATAATCGAGGATGTGTCGTTTTTGAAAAATAACACCGTGAAATTCGATCGACGAAACGATTCGACAAACCAATGGAACGTTATCATAGCTCTTCTGACGCAATTTATTTTCTAGTTTATGGCGATAGAAAACGACGTCGTAACAAACGTACGTGTGTATGAAATTCCGCGTTTGACACGTTGGGAAAATATTAGATACTTGATTACAAATCGATTGCAAGCTCATTTAATTTGTCAGATTTTTCTTTTTTTTTTTTAATGAAGAAAATATGTTTTATGTTCGTCATTTATTCTATAACTATTGATCACGCTAATGAATTTTGCACGAAAAACCTTCGAGTTTTAAATCACGATTTCCTACAACGATATTGGGTATTAATCCTTGCTTGACGATTGAACAATAATCACGCTTATTTTGCGGTAAACACGCCGACATCAAACGAATCCTCTCCCCCCTCCATGCTTTTGAAACGCGCGTCCGCCTCTTTATTTCCATCCGCGTTCTCCTCTCGTGTATTTACCTCTGCTGCGTTAACGAGTTTCGCGTACTTTGCCCAGCCTCCGGGCGCTTTTCATATCCCGGTTGCGCGGCATCAAAAAACAGCGCCCGGGACGCCGGGGCTGTTTCGTTCTTTCTTTCCGAGCATTCGAGTGACGGTCGGACCTCTCCATCCCGGACCGTTATACCGAGGACGTTGGGTGTCGTCTTCCAGGCTGTTGCCTCGCCACGATACGGTCCTCGTGGCGTGCACCGACAGCGCGCAAACCTCCTCCACAGCACTGCACCAGATCTTTCTTCCCTCTCTTTGCCTCCCTCGCACTCGTTTACGCCGCGAGCTCGGTGTCCCGTTTTATTTGCCTCCCCGTTCGTTTTATCTGTCCCGCTTCTGCACGCGGATGAGCGGCGACGATAGACGCCCGTCCTCGTCGGCGGAACGAGGCGAAACCCTTTCGAGCGACGGCGCCCGCCTGGCTGCCTGCCTTTCAGGCGCCGGCGAACCTGCTCCAACACAAACGAGCACACGAACTGACTATATATATATATACAATATATGTATATACAATATATACACACATACACTCTCTCTTATCTGTATATACGATGAACATACGAGAGAGTGAGAGAGTGAAAGAACAGGATTGAAGTGGAAATGGCGAAAGCGAGAAGAGAGAATGCGGATTACGAGGATCGGGTTCATCACTCATTTTCTAGCTCGACGCGACCTTCCTCCTATCACGCGCACTCCTCCGCTCTTGTCTCCGACCATAATCTCACCGTTCTATCAATGATCGACCGAATTATCAGTCGGCACGATGGCGTGCCATGGTTTGCGTAGCCGCGCACCTGTTGGCAGCTTAATCGCGCGAGCGGTTCTCTACCGAGATGAGATTGATCGACGGGAAATTGCAGGCGCACCGGCGCGCCGTTCCGCGATTGTTCGGGAACAATTAATCGTCACTAATCGCAAACTCTATTCCAATGAGTCGCATTAGATGGAAAAACAGAAACGTCGCCGTTACTGACGTTTCTCTCACCGAGAGGAAATATAAAGCCAACCGAGACACGCGAGCTAAATGAAGCGGCCGTTGTGCAACGCGAGAAACGGATGTAAGCGCATCTCCGTCGTATTTCCAGAATCCGAATTTTCTGTCGAGGATAAAATTGCCGGCAGCTGTGTCCCTCTCCTCTCAGTGAAAGGTACTATTTCATCTACTTTCTTTCCGGAGTTGCCTCCTCGAAGATTGATACTGAGAATGATTCATCGCGACAATTCGTTTCGCTCTTGCGTTTTCTTCATACTCGTACTTCTTCCTTCTCTTCTTCGAACTGTTTTCTTTCTACCGGTATAAGAGTAACCATTGTGTCGCATATGTCCGTAATTATGTAATGTATAATAATTCGTACGAGAAAATAGTTGCTCGTACGAATGTATAGACATATATACGTGTTCACATGTAAATTTTTACACGTGAGTTTTTAATTGAAATTTCAATTATTAAAATTCTACAGGATGCTATACTTGC